>JBBPOH010000442.1:0-13508 GCA_038091335.1 Phylloporus arenicola | reverse complement strand
TGCCTCCCCGCAGTTATCACACACGCGTCCAACGCCGCCTGTGGGATACCATCGGCGAACGCGGCGACGGACAGCGTCTGGTCAAGTTTGAGCAGCGCGAGGAGGGGGTGTGCAGACGGGGCTAGGCGCGCTGATAGGATGGGGATCATGCGCGACGTGAGCTGCCTCGCCTTGTCGGCATCTGTTGCCATTCGCGTGGGTGTGAAAACGGGCGTAAGAAGCAGCGTACTGACCACTCGATTGGAGACGTGTCGCTTTATCCAGCGCTTCTTGGCCGATGCGAACGATGTCGATGACGGCATCCGAATCAGTGATGGCAGCTTTGCATGTCGAGCAGTGGGAAACTGGGTTATCTGTCGGTCCGAGTGAGAAGCATTCTTCATTCATATAAGCTACAGACCTTCATTTGGAAGGGGACACAAGCCACCACATGACCTTGGGCACAAGACGGCTTCCCGTGGGTCGATAATGGTGGTGGACTGAGCACACAGTGGACATTGGCAGGTGAAGTTGTATGTTTCGCTGAGCGCCTTTTGTCGTTGTGCCTTTGGGAGGGTCGTGTCGATGTAAGCCATCAACACCTAGAAGAAAGGTAACGTTGAGGTTATCGCACGTGTGGAATGCGGCAATATACCTCTTCCCCGGGCTTAATATCACGCAAAGCGATGACATTCAAAATCGGTTCTTTCGCCTTTGTTTTATCACTGCGAGGAAATACAACTGCTGCATTTGGAAGACACGAATGATTCGTGAGCGCAACGAGCGGTGATACAGTGACACCGATGGGTGTAAGTGAAGGCGAGGTTAGGGCAAGCGTGTTCGTGACGAACTACGGCGCAGACCAAATGAACAAGGAATAATGGCAGACCTCTGCGTATGGCTCACCCTCGAAATCAAGTTGACAAGATCGCCTGTTGACATGATGCCATATTCTTCGAGGTCAGAGGGAGCTGTCAGACCGAGATATCTGACCACCGAGTGCGCGAGGTGAGCATGAGCCTCGACAGAGGCTGGCTGCTGTGGTGACACTTTATCTGGACACGACCAGATCAACAACGAAAGAAATGCGGTGTACAACACCCACGGTATTGCATGGCTTGTATTTCCTTGGACTGAACACGCAAATGAGTGAAGGAAGATCTATTCGGAGTGACTGACCCAGCCACTGTCGAGACCCTTTGACTTCATTCGCCACAATATGCGACCCAAACAGCGGACTGCGTCGCTGGGAATACCAAATGCAGCAGCGGGTGCTGTCTGTGCCCATTTTTGAAGCGCGGCACACTCTGGCTTGTGCATGCACCAATCTGCCTTTTGGCAGCTCTGATGACAATGAACGAATTACCTTTTCCAAGGATTCAAAAACCCACAGCGTTACAGTACCTTGTCGTCCCGCAACCAGAGCATCGCATGAGGGGAGACGCCGAGTCATTCGCGCACGACGAACAATGTGAATCGAGGTATTGATTTGAGAGCACGCATACGTGGGGTTCTATGGCCAGTACGACGGATCCTGGACATACCAGATCAATTCGCGTGTGATAGCACTTTGGGAACATCGTACCGGGTTTGAAATGCTGTTGCGCCCACAAGCCCTTCCCCGAATGATCGGTCTTTCTGATGTCGAGCAAAGGCGAGAGCTGTGGATATAGTGTGTCTCGAGGTGACTGTGTGGGCACCGACGAGCTAGGAACACTTGACTTTCTCTTGGACTTTAGATCGGTAAAGGACATAGCGTTATTTGACCTTGTTCAAGTTAGCTAAACTTTTTGAACCATCATGTTGGCGTCTACGTAAAATATCAATCTAGAAAGAACCTTTCTACGCCCTCTGAATGGCTGCTGGTCCAAATGAAAAGCTAGCGAGCACGATGTCGCCATGTACGCACCCTCCTTGAGAGGAAGGACATTGACGGCCTCCTTGGCGTTTGTCGCAGGGACCGGGTTTACACTCTTTGGGTATGCCTCCATACGCCTTCTTTTTCGCTTATTGACATGGATACCTTGTACTCAGATATGACCAAGGCGTCATGTCCGCATTGTTGACAGCCGGCCAGGTTTCTCAAACGTTTCTCCCCCGAGAGTCTTCCTGACGTGCGAGCCAGTTTGAAAAGGCGTTCCCAGAGGTTGTCGTCGATGCGAGTCATCCAAATCACGCGACGTTGCAAAGTTTTGTGGTTGCCGTCTATGTATGTCAACTTGTTGTTGTGGCGCTTGAGCGCCCACGCTGGTTCCTCCAGGTGCGCTCTCCAACCTGTGGGTCGGTGACTGGCTCGGCCGTCGAAAGACAATCGTTGCCGGGGGATGCATCATGATTCTCGGTGCCCTCCTACAGACGACGTCGTATAGCTACGCTCAGCTTGTCGTCGCGTGGATCATCACCGGCCTTGGAAACGGACTCAACGTGAGTGAACCCCATTTGTGTCAATGCATGTAGTTGATTATGTATAGACTTCGACGGTGCCCAGTTATCACGCTGAATGGTCGCCTGCCGCCAAGAGAGGTAGTTTGATTATGATCGAGGGCAGTCTCATCACGTTTGGTATCATGATATCGTGCGTATGGTCTCTCCGAGTACTCCATCTGATGCCGCCGGGTACAGTTATGTGAGTCGACATCGAGTCATCTTGCGAGAAGCTGATAAACCTCTTTCAGTGGGTCGACTTTGCCTCGTATGTCCCATCTCTCGAAATAATGCCACTATTCACGACTTGCAGGTATTGGGCATCTGGATCCTCTGCTCAGTGGCGGGTCCCCATCGCACTCCAGATCATTCTCGCACTCATCATGATCTTTGGGATTGGTTTCGTACGTGTTTTGACCCTGCCGACACTTTGAGATGACCCCGTTGTCAGCTTCCAGAATCACCAAGATGGTGAGTGCTTGCATCTTCGTTTTGACGAGTGCTCAATCTGTGCAATAAGGCTCGTGAAACATGGGCGCAACGCTGAAGCCGCAGCTGTCATTTCCGCCTTGGACGATAAACCATTCAGTGACCCTGAAGTACAAAGGACGTATCACGCCATACGCGAAGCCGTCGAAATCGAAGAGGGGCACCCTTTCGCGAACAAGGAGGCCAAGGGCCAACGCTCGTCGTTGAGAGAGCTTTTCACTGGGGGCCGTACTCAGAACTTTAGACGAGCTTCCCTGGGCGTCATCAACCAGTGTTTCCAACAGATTACAGGCATCAACTTGATCACCTAGTGCGTTTGAACGATCGCTTGTCCTTGTTTGTTGGCTCATCAAGTCCTGTACAGCTATGCTGTTGGTCTGCTGCCCTGTCGTTTTCGAACCATGACTTGACCTACTGTTGTTTTCCAGACTCTGTTGTTTCAACGTCTCGGCCTTTCCGATGTCACGTCTCGTATTATCGCCGCTGCAAATGGCACAGAGTATTTTCTCGCATCTCTCGTTGCCATCTTCCTGATCGATCGAGTCGGCCGACGGAAACCCATGCTCTTTAGCGCTGTGGGACAGTCTCTGACGATGGTACTCCTCGCCGTGCTCGGGAGTGTCAAGGGCAGTGGGGCACAGGTCATGAGTGCCGTGTTGCTCTTTGTGTTCAACTCCATTTTTGCCATTGGCTGGCTGGGCATGACGTGGTTATACGTGCGTCCGCGTTTCTCCGGTTTGGATGTCAACTCAAGGTCACTGATAGCCTGCTGAAATCGTGGGACTGAGAATCCGTGCGCCTGCCAACGCGCTCAGCACGGGTGCGTTGGTGGTGACAGGACTGTCCACGGTACTGATGCACACGCTTAGCGTCGAATTGGATCTTTAATTTCATGGTGGTCATGGTCACTGGGCCCTCTTTCAACAATATTTCTTGGGGAACGTATATTGGTGCGCTTTCGACGTGCTTGCGTACGCGAATTGCCTCATGCCTGTTGCAGTGTTTGCTGCCTTGAATGCATTCATCGTGCCCATCGTGTACCTGTTCTTCCCTGAGACCGCAGGTCGTTCACTCGAGGGTGCGCCGTGTGCTGCAGACAATGTACGTTTGCTAACATGTTCCGAGATAGACATGGATGTTATTTTTGCGTTGGCTTACAACGAGGGTGTCTCGCCGGTCGCTGTCTCGCTTCGGAAAGACATACCTCTTGCCGGGTCACCCGAGGCTGATAGGATTCTGGGAATCCAACCCAGTGAGACGCGGGCAGAGTTCTGATAAGTCTACACATTCTTGGTAGCTGGTGTAACGCGCGCCTGCCGTTTGCATTCCCGTTCGAAAGCCGCCATTGCGTCACGCCATTGATAGTCCCGCGGCACGCCTAAGGCTGGCCTTTCTGGTGGCTTGAGCGGGCCAGCGCGGTGGAGGGGCCATAGGATATAGCTCAGGTTTGCCTCCACCAAGCCGAGGGGCACCTAGGCCATTGTCATGAGTGCGTTCGCGGGACGGAAAACAAGGGCGCACCGGTCCAAAGGTGTTGCTATCCAGCGTCCGAAAAGACTCGTCGCCCTCGACCCAGATGTGTCCCTCCGGGACGTGCACCTCGGCGACGGGACAGGGCGGGAGGGTTTGGACGACGTCGTCTTCAACGGCGACGACGCGCTTGACGATCATTTTCCAGCTGTCGACGGGGTCTCTGCGCTGGTCAGTTGGACGGATGAGGAGGGTGGGTTGGACGTACTTGAGCGAGACGACGTCGCCCCGTGCGATGGGCCGGCGCGTGCGGTCGACGACGACGATGTCGTCCCAGCGGGAAGTGTCCGGGTTGAGGGTCGGCTGGGTGACGGTGAGGCGGGGCACGAGGCGGGGCAGATGTGCTGACCTGCATGCTGCGGCCGCGGACCGTGTTTACCGCGCAGCCGTGGCTGGTGAAGGCGACGGGGACGGGCAGCCAGTAGAGAATGCGCAGCGCGTGTTTGAACATTCGAGTCAGCGCCACCGCTTCAGTCATCCGCCACCACCATGGAAGCCTTCAGACTGCAGAAAAAGTATCCAGAAGTATCCAAAGATGAGATGTTTGAGCTCGTAAATCGCTTCAAGTACGTCTTATTGACCACCCTCGACGTCGCTCACGACCACCAGCGCCATCTCCACCGACACCCCTGGCCGCGTAGACAAGTCCACCGTCCTCCACGCACTCCAGAGCAGCGGCGAGTCCTACGACCAGGCCCGCGAGACCCTCAAGGGCGTCTCCGTCGACGCCAGCGGAAAGCTCGAGCTCGAAGACTGGGTCGAGGTCGGTGCATGATGTCATCTCCGTATCCGCACCGCTCATCCCTCCAGCTCAACGCCAAGCTGAGAACGCAGTCCAAGGCCTCGGTCTTGCCAACTAGGGCAGGAAAGGTCACCGTCAAAGGCTCAAACGCCAACGCGAGCCACACCATCAACGAGGACGAGCGAAAGGAGTTTACCAATCACATCAACGGCGTACGCCCCCCTTCTCTCTACTTCTTTCGTCTCTGCTCACCAGGATTAACAGGTCGTCGAAAATGATCCTGATATCGGACATCGTTTCCCTATCCCCACCGACACGATGCAGCTCTTTGACGACTGTCGCGACGGTCTGATCCTCTGTAAACTCATCAACGATTCCGTCCCAGACACGATCGACACCCGTGTTCTCAACACTCCTACTTCCCGCAAACCCCTCA
Source organism: Phylloporus arenicola (assembly GCA_038091335.1). NCBI lineage: Eukaryota > Fungi > Basidiomycota > Agaricomycetes > Boletales > Boletaceae > Phylloporus > Phylloporus arenicola. The sequence continues at coordinate 7,908 of JBBPOH010000442.1, read as the reverse complement.
ACGCCTTCCAGATCACGGAGAACAACAACATCGTCATCACCTCCGCCAAGGGTATCGGCTGCTCCGTCGTCAACATCGGCTCCTCAGACATCTCCGATGGAAGAGAGCATCTCATCCTCGGTCTCATCTGGCAGGTCATTCGCAGGGGTCTCCTTGCCCAGGTCGACATCAAGCTTCATCCAGAACTCTATCGGCTCTGCGAAGAGGGAGAGACCGTCGACGATCTACTCCGTTTGACCCCCGACCAGATCCTCCTCCGATGGTTCAACTACCACCTGAATGCTGCAGGCTGGAAGCGAAGGTCATCCCCCCTTTCCTGCTCTTGTTCATTACCTCATTCGTGCCGCAGAGTCAACAACTTTAGCCGCGACGTCTCCGACGGCGAAAACTACACCATCCTCCTCAACCAACTCAAACCCGACGAATGCTCCCGCGCACCGCTCCAGACGCGCGATCTCCGCCAACGCGCTGAACAGGTCTTACAAAACGCTGCTGCGATTGGGTGTCGCAAGTACCTGACCCCCTCCTCGCTCGTCGCCGGAAACCCACGCCTGAACCTCGCCTTTGTCGCCAACCTGTTCAACACCTGGCCCGGTCTTGCCCCGCTCGACGAGCAAGAAGCCAAGGACTATGGCGCAGTCGAGGATTTCGACGCCGAGGGCGAGCGTGAGGCCCGCGTGTTCACGCTCTGGCTCAACTCCCTCGGCGTCGACCCAGGCGTATTCAACCTGTTCGAGAATCTCAAGGACGGGCTGATCATCCTCCAAGCGTTTGACAAGGTCCTGCCCGGCTCCGTCGTCTGGCGGCGGGTCTCCAAGCCCAAGAGGGACGGGCAGACGCACACGCCTCGTCCGTCGCTCGACGGCACCGAGGAGCCGCTGGAGGACCTTGGCATCACCCCAAACCAGAGTACGCTCTCGCGCTTCAAGCAAGTCGAGAACACCAACTATGCCGTCGAGCTCGGGAAGCAAAACGGGATGCACCTCGTCGGGATTCAAGGTGCCGACATTGTCGACGGCACGCGCACGCTCGTGCTCGGCCTCGTCTGGCAGCTCATGCGGTGCGTCCACGTCCATTGTCCGTCACCGCTGACTGACGCGCGGTAGGCTGAACATTACAAAGACGCTCATGGGGCTCTCGGGCTCTGGCCGCCCCATCACTGACCAGCAGATCCTCAAATGGGCGAACACGACCGTCCAGGGCGTCAAAAAGGGCTCGTCGATCCGGTCGTTCAAAGACCCGTCGATCACGACGGGCATTTTCATCCTGGACCTGCTTGACGCGCTCCGCCCGGGCATCGTCGACCCTGCGCTCGTCATCTCAGTCGACCCGTACGGCGATTACGAAGACCGGAGGCAGAATGGTGCGTTTTTCCGGGTGTGAGATGCTGGGACTGATATACGACCGGACGTAGCGAAATTGGCGATTTCGATTGCGAGAAAGATGAATGCGTTGATTTTCCTTGTTCCAGAGGACATTGTCGACGTTCGACCGCGTTTGGTGCGTTCTGCCAAGCATGTTGTTTGCTGAATGCTAAGTCGAGTGCAGATGTTGACGTTTATCGGGAGCTTGATGAGTATTGCGCATTAACTGATGTTTGATCGGGATGGGATGTAGTGTATGTTCTTGAGGTGTAATTTCAAGAGTCAAATTATAGTTTCTACTGCCACGGCCACCAAACCAATGTCCAACGTGTTGAGCAGTCTGGTGCATCTACCGAGGTTGCCATGTTCGTGGTCCCGAAACTAGAATTTGTGGGTCACTTGTACAGTTTCCTCAATACATCTGTCACGCGACGCGACCGCTGCCCTGCTTGCCACGCCGTGTACTTGCGCGACTACCCCACCAACGTCGCTATTACTGCGCCGCGTCTACACTCTCTCGAACTGGTTCCGAAGGGTGGATTTAGGATGTCCTATACACCCAGCTCATGTCTTCCATGGCTGCCGTTTGACAAAAGAGGCGTCGCTCAAACGCCAGGCACGCGGCCGCGATGAAAAAGACGGCGGCGCCGACAATGGTGTGTTTTTCTTTTGCGTGGGACCGTCGTGGATGATCTGGTCTCGCTCGACCAGGGGCGTAGGCACCGCAATCGCCTTGTCGCGGCTCTGTCACCGCCGGCGTATCATCCGTGACTCGGGGAGCATCACAGTGGGATTGACAAGGGACCGTCTTTGGACCATACGCGATTGCAAGTGTACTGCGGACACGGCTTGCGCTTTCATCCGAGGGCGTAGAGCGGATCGAAACTCATTTTTATATCGACGTGCAGGTGGATAGGTCCAAAGAGTCGGCAAGGCTTGAGGCAGAGTGCAGTCTTTGGCATTTGGTTGGACAGTGCGTACATCGTCCAGTCCCGTCTCGGGGCATGTGTCAAGTCCTTTGTATCTCCAAATGTGCGCGATCGTGCAGGTGAACTCGAACCGTTATGTCCAAGGCAGGTAGTCATTCTGCTCTATCGCTGAGCGAATTTGACGTGATATATTCAGGTGCGCCAGGCCAGAATCGAGTACGACAAGTATCAAGAGACAGAAGGATCATGCATCATGCATGCGTCAGCCGGTGTATCGTACAAAAGCACACGACATCAAATGAAAATTCGATACACTTAAGATGATAATCAGAACATCGAACGAGAATCAGACACAAAGGGTATCTAGAACCAATAACATCACTATACAGGAGGCCAGGTAGCAAAAGAAAACAGACATACGTGTTTGAGTATGGCATGCAGACAAGAACGCGAACTCGGAGTTGGTGTAACGCTCCTGGATGATGCGCATCAGCGTGAGCTTGCCATCGCCCATCGCGAACCAGGACTCAAACGGCTTTGTAGCGTGCTGCGCCCCGTGACAGGCAACGTGCACCCAGCGGTGGTCCCGGAATGCCCGTACGGCGCCTTCGATGGTCGCGGCATCGCCGGTGACGGTCTCGAATGCCACGTCCTGAGGCATGCCCGTTTCGTTGCGAATCCTGTTAATCTCGTGCTCCACCTCTACTAGTTCGCTGAGCTTGATGTCTGCACTGGGCCGTGCCTGACCAACTGCCGCAAACGAAATCGGGGCATCCGCAAATCCGGCGGCATCGCTGGCCTCCCGCCGAGCACGAACACGCTCGCGTGTACGAATAAGACCCGAGAGAGAGGGCGCGTATGAGGAGACGTAGAGATCCATCAAATTGTTCTGCCCTTTTCGGTATGGACCTGCGGCATGGAGCGGGAGCGTTGCAAACTTTGATGTGGGGCACCACCAAATGCGCGAGCCCAGAGGCAACTGGACATCGTTTTGCAAGACAGAGACGATTCCCTTGACCACAGATGACCACAACTCGCGCAATATTTTCTTGACATACGATTCTCTGTGTTCTCCGTATGCATGCGTGCTTTGGGTAAGCTCGGATAATTGCGAACACAATTCATCGACGTCGGCGAGTCAGCAAGGCACGTCCCCGTCGACGCCTAAGTGATCCCCGAACGAGCTAACAACATGATCTAACCGAATCGCGCCATGTCTCCCGTGCTTGTTCGGCAGCGTGGGGTCCGGGTGGAGCATGTCGAGCAGATCGCGGTCGACGTCAGTCATGATAGGCCTAGCTCTGTATAACTGGGTTGGGGTTGTTCCGTACTCGCACGTCGTAGAACTCAATGTGGATTCAATGGGGTGCTGCGAACCATTTCTTTTGTGTTCTATGGCGACGTGGCGTCCACGAGGACAAGACAAGCACTTGATGTATTCGTACGGCATATCAGGCTAATACACGAAATAAAAAGCGTACAAGTGAAGACAATGGCACGGTAAACTGAACACGATGCCATAGAAGCCAGGAAAAATATTACATGTTCGATGCACACAGATACCTCGATCAATCCGCCCCCTGCTTCAACCTGACCTCTCTCCCTATTCCTCATAACAAGCCTCATGACATTATCCCCAACGATGTACACCTCTCTTGCTCCCGCATCCATAGCGGCATGACCTTGCCCGACCTGACATCAACTTCTTAAAGCAGCAGCTCTAGTGTTATTCGTTCGTTCGGGTCAGCATCGCGGGCGCTTCTCGCCGGAATGCTCTTAGAGTGTTTCCTGCTTCCAAACCTCAATAGCGACATCGCGCCCGGTTTGGAATCCTTGTCCGCATCTGCGGACGGCCCACCCCATCGGGACGGGAACTTCCACCGCGAGACGGAGTCGCCGGACGTCCCCGAGGGCGCGGTGACCCGCGTGTTGGGCCGCATGAGCGCACCTCGCGTCTTGGGAGCAACCTCCGTGTGATGCTCCCGCGAGATATCAAAGACGGGCAGATCGTACGAAGATTGCTCTGTCGATGTCAACTGGGATGACGTCGCACAAGGCTGCCGATAAATCGGGGTGGAAGTCGCTGCGCCCATGGGCGATTTAGCGTGGTGCTGCGAAGGGTTTCGCTTTCGTTTATCTAGTATGGGAAGGGGTGGCGGGACTTTGGCAGTGGGAAGAAACGTGTCACGGGTATCCCAGAGCGTTCTGGGTTTGTAGTAGTTGTACGGGTCTTGCGAGGGATGGCTGCTGACTGAGCTGGGGTTGACTGAGCGACTTTTAACGTGGCGTTCGAGCGGACCCGATTTCGCCATTTTACTGGGTCGATGCTTTAGCGCCTGGTGAGACTGATTGGAGGTGGATGTAGAAGCCGGAGGGAGTGGATCCTCTGGCGCAGGATGTGCGGGGTCTTTGAATGAGTATGGCTTGAATAAAATGGAGGAGTGTGGGCGCTCTGCAGGATCAGGTCTGGGAGTGGTAACTGGACCGCTTCCGGGACAGTGAATATTTAAATACTTATCCTTTATGAACGAGGTTTCATGTTTCCTCACCTAAGTGGGGTTATTTATAAGAACGTTGCTGGACGACCGAGAAGAGTGCTGGGCATATGTGGGGTGTATCGTGAGGGTCGCGGGTTTTAAGCGTCGGGCAGATAATGAGTGATGTCGGGTGATGAAACACGGAAAAGGCAACCTACGTGGAGCAAATGCGACTTTCAAATGGCGCAGAAGATGGCGTACAATGAAAGCTTCACAACATGACGGCCGGGACATTCAGTGCCGACTAGGCTTAAGGATGGGCATGGTGGTACTACGTGGGTCCACCGGCACGGACTTTGGAGGGACATTACTGTTACTTGGCCGGGTAGAAAACGGCTTGGCATCCAGCTGGAGATATGCCACGGACACTCTGCGGACGGGAGACCCAATCGGACAGTGAACGATCATCTTTTATGAATGAAGCTTCTTCATATTCCCTCACCTGATCGTGGTTATTATCCACGAAGACGTTGCTGGACGACGGAGGAGTGTAAGGGGACCCGAGTAGTAGTCGTCGCCACGTACTGGCCGTAACACCTGCCCGTCACCGACTTGTTTCCAACGACAAACTTGCTCCATTGGTCGTTTCTGCAAGGAGCAGGTTACGTGCTTAGTCAGCACAGTCCCTCGGATCGTACCAACGGGCCGATTCGATTTTTTACGATGAACTGCTTCACTGGTTTGTTCCACTCGCTTACTCAGGCTCCCCTCTTAAAATCAAGAAGTACGAGAAAGCCACATCCTACGTGAAAGATTGAAGTTGTCAACTGCCTTGCCTGTAAGCGGAGCTCGGGCTTCGTTGCTGGCAGCAACCTGATGGAGTAACACAAAACTGATTATCCATTGTCCTCGCTCACCGTGAGAGCGCAAGACCGTCACAAGTGCCAAGAAATTTGACCGGGCCGGGCGGTCCTCGTTTGCAAGAGATACATACCCAGTCCTTGGAGATGCTCCCGTTCGACCGGGCGCAAACATGTCGACAACAATCAACTTCCTCGTGGTGAGTGGGTTCGACGATGAAGAGTTCGTCAAAGGCAGAGGGACTCTTTCGCTGTTCACGAGGGATACCAATCGATCATCCGAAATCCCGTCGCGTGGCCAAATGTGCATGATTGTATGGATGAACTTGGATTTAGGTTAATCTGCACAAGGCAGAAGCTAGGATATAGTACAAAATCGAACAGACAGGTAACACCTATCAATAGACAAAGAACCTTGTGTCAACCAATATATCGTCCCTGGCACATCAAAAGAAAGCTCCCCTTGTAAGCACAAGACGTCATACGAAAACCAATCTCGAAGGGTACCTAGAAGAGATCACATCGAACACCACACATGAGCCTTGGTACGCTCGGAGCAGAAAAGAAACACACGTTACTCAAATTCCGATGTGCACAAATACAATACGCTTCTCCAACGATACTTCATTTGCTGTCTCCACCGCTGCAGCGTTCAGAACCGCAGCTGCATGCTCGAAATCGATCATCGGGCACTTGAACATCTCCTGGTAGAACCGAGTGACAAACCGATGCGCAACCGCATCATCCACCCTCCACAACGTCCCAATCACCCCATTGAACCCCGCAAACTGCATCCCAGCCGCGAGATGCAGCACCTCGTCCGGCGTCGACGCATCCCCAACCGCGGTATGGCATGCAGACAAGAACGCAAACTCGGAGCTCGTGTAGCGCTCCTGGATGATGCGCATCAGCGTGAGCTTATCATCACCCATCGCGAACCAGGACTCAAACGGCTTTGTCGCGTGCTGCGCCCCGTGACAGGCAACGTGGACCCAACGGTGGTTCCGGAACGCCTGGACCGCGCCTCCGATGGTCGCCGCCGAGCCGGTGACGGTCTCGAACGTCACCTCTGGGGGCATGCCCGTCTCGTCGCGAATCCGCCGTATCTCGTGTTCCACCTCTACGAGCTCGCTTAGCTTCGTGTCTGCGCTCGGTCGCGCCTGCCCGACCGCCGCGAACGAAATTTGATGCGCGTTTGCTGTTCCGTTGCGTGCCGCCCTCTGATCACGAACACGCTCGCGTGTGCGAATGAGACCCGAGAGAGAGGGAGCGTATGATGAAACATACAGATCCATGAAGCTCTTCTGCCCTTTTCGGTATGGGCCCGCAGCGTGGAGCGGGAGCGTCGTGAATTTCGACGTGGGATACCACCAGACGCGTGAGCCTGCGGGCAGCTGGATATCGTTTTGCAGGACTAAAGCGATGGGCTTGACCACAGATGACCACAGGTCCCGCAATACTTCCTTGACATACAACTCCCTGTTCGTCCCATATGCATGCGAGTCCCGGGTAAGTTCCGATAATTGCGAACACAGTTGGTCGGCATCGGCGAGTGAACAAGGCAAGGATACGCGAACAGGTGCGTCATGGTAGAGAACAATGAGCGCGTCACAGGTGTATTCGCTTGCATTCACGACGATCACTGGTCCACCTTCTGCGGCACGTTGAAGGTCCTCGAAACAGGGAGGCAAGAGAAATCGGGAAAACCCGTCCAAGCGACGAATCTCGTCCACAACCACCTGCCACTGCTGTTGCACTAACCAGTACGGATCCGTGCCTTCGTCTTCAATCCCCTGAGCATGCTTCCTAAGCTCTGTACTGAGCTGTGTGAATTTCTTCCCGAGCTCACTTCCTCGACTCTCGAGCTCGGCTATGGATATATCAAAGCGTGCGAGTTGATTCCACAAAATTCCTCGACCTTGTTCCAGGAGGCCGCCCCCCTTCTTGATTTTGGTGGTGGTGGGTGTCTCGTGGGTATATACCCTCGCCATTCCCTACCCTCGGGGGTTCTACTCCCGTTCGCTCACCCTCGACATTTGGAAACACTGTCATCATGTCGCATGTATGACGACGACAACCCGGGATCTCACTATTTCATTTGAACTTCAAGACTCCTAGCCCGTGACTCGTAGTGATGTGCAAGGCCCGGCTCGGGTCAGAAACCCCGGCTTGGGCTCGGCTTGCAAGGGCTGGGGCTTAGAAGAGATGGAAGCCGGGCCGTTATTGGAGGCTCGGGCCTGGCTCAGGGCTTGGCCTGGCTTGAGCCCAGGCCTAGCGG
>JBBPOH010000441.1:0-13522 GCA_038091335.1 Phylloporus arenicola | reverse complement strand
CCAGCGTCGCTCTCGTGCGAGCGGGCACGCGCGCCCGATCGCGGGACTTTCGGTCGGCGTTTGCCGATTTACGAAATTTACAAGCACCGCTTGTAAATTTCCACGGTTAACTGTACGTAATTCGAAGAATAGGCAACGTACTGGCTTCTTGGCACCCTGCAGGATGACCTCCAGTGCGCGGACATGTTCCCAAATCTCCTCAATCTCTACCCGTGTTTCTTCAATACCATCCAATTCTTCTTTGTGAATTTCGAGGCAATCCAGCGCCATCCTCATCTTCGAAAGGTCCACCAGAGAGTCCTGCAAACTGCGTTTACGCTTGTGAACTCGTTCCGCCATAGTGGTTGGTTCAGAGAATTGTAATTCAACATGTCACTTCAGTCTAGTGCCCCGTCCAAGCGTCCCAGTAACTTCCCAAAATCGCGCTTTTATTCCTTTCTTTGAACGTCAGGCAGTCGGGCGTCTACATGCTGCCATGTACCAATCAATCCGTCGTTCCAGACAACTTCAAGCTGGAATCATTCAGATGGCAGTCAAATTCCTGAAACAAGGTTGAGGAATCCTTTGCAAGCAACTTGCCCGTTCTGGCATGTCTATAGCTGCGTTGGAGTTGGGGTAGCCAAGGATGCGAGCTCAGGAAGAAATTCACGCAACTCTACGCAGCCCTTGGAGAGCGCAGACCATACTGGCGGGTTCAGCAGGAGTGGCAGACTGTCGTGCGCCTCCTGAATGGATTGTCGCGATTCCTCATGCCTCCCCGTCTCACGGACCTTCAGCAAGCCGCCGAATATGGGCCAGTCATCGTTGTGACTGCGATGCTCTCATTGTCCTCCATACTCGGCTACCTGTACATGTCCCCCTTCCTTGCTTGTTGACTGACGTCAACCAACTCTGTTCGTTGCTCCCAACCTCCCTCGCCTTGCCCGCTCACCTTCGTGCCCACAACAGCGACATGACAACGACGATGACGCGACGATCGTTACAGCACGATCACCACAGCATCGTCGTGACCACGCCTTTACCCTGCCCTCACCCACAGATGATGCAACCTCTCAAACCGCCTGACGAACTCGCACGTCGATCAAACAACCCTAGTAGAGCTTCGAGCTCGAGGGCCCGGAGAGGCGAAAGCCTGCGAACTCTATATTCTGTACAACTTTCCGGCGATGAACCACTGTTAGATCTTCTCGGTCTCAATGCGAGCAAATGCGAAACAAGGCTACTCTCCCCGGACGGATCGATCCTTGCATGCGCATCCTTCGATAACACTGTCCGTTTTTGCAATGCAACTACTGGCGATCCAATTGGACAACCTTTGCGACACAAACACTATGTGGGGGACGTTTGTTTTTCACCCTCTGGTGAATTTGTGGCATCAGCAGCACATGATGAAATATGTGTGGCGGGCACCCACGCTGGACACGGTCGAGGATCGGTTAAGCAAGTCCATTCAATTCGGAGTGCTTGCACATCTCCCACAGACACATCCAGATCAGCTCGACGTAAGCGACCCATATGCGCCATATTTCGCGCAGCTTTCCAGTGCTGAACGAGCAAATGCAAGACAATGACTTTCTACTTGCTTACTCACACTCTTGCAAAGGTACACCAGAGCGTTTCCCTGCCATCCTATTTCTCTACTATTCCCCATGTAATTTCTGTTGAGAGTGATGCCCCAGAAACCATATACGCTGAAGCGGATTCACTTTCTGTGTCCTTCCTTCCGAGCATTTCTCTGGGGTCTGAAGAACGCCAGCGCATATTCGAACTGCGTTTTCAGGGACTGGTAAGATTTTTCATCTGTCGTCCGCTCAACGTTAATAATATATTTCTTGTAGATTGATATCGCAACTTCAGACGGGCTCCGTGTTCCGCCCCACCCTTTCACATTTGCCTCCCGATATGCGTGTTATACCATCGAGTGGGTCAGAACGGATAGCAGAACATGATTCAAGTTCGGTGTGAGCAAACCTCTTCGTTTTATACGAGTTTTGAGAGATACAGATTTATTCTATTGTAGGCACGCTGCGCCAACCAAGTCTTCAACCTCCATCTTTCGTTCTACATCAAATGGAAATCTACGAAAGACACGTAAGATTGATGAGATCAGGAAATGACTTCCTGGACATGCTTCGCGAGTGTTTTCAGCAAATGCGAATTGTTCATGGACCCTTTGAGTACAGGCGCCACCGGATCCGAAGATCGTCTGCCATGGGCAACCCTCAAAAAGTATTTGCAGAAGCAAGGATACGCGATCGTCAATTGGCCGCGAGGCGTTGTTTGCGAACGATACAAAGGGATATCTGGCTGAGCGCGGAAGATGCGGACAAGCTCTATAGTGTGCTATTTCATGATGAGATGCGGTGAACGTGAGGTCTTGGCACCATCTTCGAAACGAGCTTAACCTGTTATAGTATCTGTGGATCAACGCGATGCGGCCGGTTCGCTAGCTAACGTATCGGCCACGAAGCGATCATGCGAACGCAATCGACCATGTATGCCAACAGCAACCAAGCCATTTAGAGTAACCACAGCGGAATCATACCCTAACAAGAGGAGACGCATATAAGCAGGGTATCGCATTCTTTTTAACTTGTCTGATGTCAGTGGACTTACCAACCATTGCATAGCTCTCTTGGGCAGAATTGGTTGGTAGGCACGAATGCATATACGTGGAGTCAAAGTGATTTGCGACAGTCGTGTAAAGGAGTTCATGGGCGTGAATGTAAGATCTGGAGAGTGTATCCATTTGCAGTTCCGAACCAAGGGCCCAAAAGCGTTCGACTTGGATTCACGCCCTACTCAGGATACCTGCCGAACAGGACTGCCAAAAGGCATGGGTGCGTGTTCAGAGGGACTGTGGCCTAGAGATCATGACCCTGTAAGGAAGAATTCAAGCCAAAGGTCAGTACGAGGCGTCCTTTACAGACTTGCGCTTTACCGAACGGAATTCTAACAGCGAGGTCAATCACGCCCTGATAATCCGGCATCAACATTTCGTCTCGGTATAGTCGTGATAAATCGTGACACAAGAATGACAACAAACACCGCTCACGGCACGTCAAACAGACTAGTACTCAAAGGCGGCAGCCTAAACGGCGGAAGCGTAAACCTGCCCACGACAAGCGGCGGATGGAGCACTTCCCACCCATCCCCGCGCGTACACACCCCGACGTGACGGCAGTGCATAGGCGTCGGCGTCTCGGGCGCGTAGGCGCGCGCACCACCCCTGAGCGCAGACGGCAGACGGAAGGCGATGCCCGGCGGGGGCGCGCCGTACGCGATAAACGGGTCGTCGTCCGCCGCAGGCTTGGCCGGACGCGCGTTGGACGGGCCGAGCGGCGTTCTGCGGTGGGCCGAGGGGGGCAGGGGTTTGGCGTGCTTTGCGTTGACGGAGGTGATGAGGATCATCGGGAGTTGCGACGCGATCCGTTTCTCTTTTGCGCGCGCGGACGTTGCGCTTTGGGGCGATACGTCCATCGGGATGTCATGCGGGGAGATGTCGAGGAGTGACGTGTCTCTGCGATCTGGGCTTGTGTCGCCGAGATGGAGTTGGCCGAGGTATTGTTCTAGGCGATCTACGAGATAGTCCTTGGTAGATGCAGAGCGTAGCTGAAAGGTGGAGGGAGATGACGGGAAATTGGGAACGGAGTGGGAAGACAAGACGTGGCCCCTATCAGAGAGGGTCATGCCAGATGAGCCATCTTTTGTGATGCTCAGGATAGTAGGAGCAGCAAGCGATACGGATGGTGAGAGAGGTTGTGAAGGTGAAATGTGGTCAGTACAGGGAGAAGAGGATCGCGCGTGAGTTGGGGATATCAGAGAAACGTCTCTGCGTATTCTCCGGTGTCGCAAAGACTTGAATAGTTTCATCAGTTTCACGTCACGAAAACGATGACGGGGAGTCAGCTTGCGGTCATGAAAATCGCGAGGCATTTTTTATCGAGTAAGAAAAAGAAATCTCTGAGGAGAGCGGTGAGAGGGTGATAAACGATCGGCGCTAGTCAGCAACCGATCAAGCCGTGACAATTCCAGACCAGACCGCCAATACGTCACTCCCTTCTCACTGCTCCCAGACCCAGCCCTCACTCGCCCACGCCGGCATCCCCGTCTCAAAACACCCCAAACTCAGCTCATACCTCAGTGCGTGCAAAAATATAAAGAGCTTCTCCGGTTTGGGATCGGGATGGAGCGGCAAATAACATTCGGGGCAATACAAGGTGCCCGTCACCGGGTCCGCTTCGGGCTCGAGCGCGACGAGCGACGGAAGGAGGGCAGTCGCTTCAGGGAGCGTCAGTTGCGCCGCGTCGCTCTCGGGCTCGAGCGGCGTTGGAGAGAGTGCCCCAGCACCTCCATGTTCGCTACTCGGCTCGCTCGTAGAAATCGGTCCTGGGACACCCTTCCCACCCCGTTGCCGTTTGTTGGGTGGGGGAAGTGGAGGACGTCCAACGTTTTTGGGCGTCAGCGAGCCCTTGGCTCGGAACACGACATCTCGCCATCGACTCCAATCCTCGTCTTCGTCCTGTCGTAGACGACGCGTCAGCATAAGAATAGGACGTTCCCCTGTCCAACGGAGAGAACAAAAGAGAGAGGGACACGAGCAACGTAAGCCGAACCTTCATGTTCCTCAGACGCGTAATGATCTGGACAGCCTCGGCGGAGAGCGGGACAGGCGAACCCATGCCAATATCACTGCCAGTCTCTCTTGGCAGTAATTTCCCCTGCTGTACATGTGATGCATCGATCTCGTCCGTAGACCCGTCTCCATTCCGATTTGAACTGGGTGTGGCGGTGAGCAATTCGGGGCTGTCATCCGTCTTAAGGTGGTCGGGTGGAGTGGGAGCGAATCGCTGAGAGCTGGGTATGACATCAATACCATGCTTTCCCAAGTTCGGACCCTGCGCGTAGACCGGTACGTGAGTATATGCGTGAGTCAGCACGTGAAAACGGCGAGATGTAACATGATAGTGTCAGTCAGAAACTTGTAGAGACTTACCCATATTCGCTCTTCCGAGTAGACTGGATCATTAGCGATAGGATGTCCGAGGAACTGGAGATGAACTCTTATCTGATGCGCTATTGTGTCATAATGTCAGCTTATGAGAAAGACAAGAAACGCCAGCTCAGAGCCATCGAAAGGGACACGAAGGACAGAAGAGGAAAGAGAGAAGGGACTCACAGCGGCCCGTGTATGGACGACCTCGAGATTGGACACTAAAATTAGTTGACGAATTAGAATCAAAGCAGGGACTTACAGCGGAGAACGCTCGTGTCGGTATTCATGTCATAATGTAACCTGGTGAACACGGTCTTGGCTGGCTGATGTAGCGTGATATTCGCAGATAGAAATGCCGACCATCAATAAACCTTACCTTTCCTTGGGGGTGTACGATATTAAGTCCCATTTGTCTGTCCACGGTCAACAGCGGTTCCTCGCATACAGTCTGTCCCCTGAATAGAACCGACGGATCAGCCTATGTACCAGATGCGTTCAGGTCCGCAGGTGAGACGCACACAGGAAACTCCCCCTTACATCTCGCCACGTATTCCTTTCGCACAGAGCCACTCATGAACTCGGCCGTCAGCTTGCGCGCCAGGTTTGCATTGAGCGGTATTATCATGAGTCCGGAGGTTAGTCTATCTAATCTATTGATTGCTATATGCGACTGTGAGGCACGGCGAAACGGGACGGGAGATGAGACCCACTGTATACTTTGTCGAAGCCGAATTCATATCGGAGCATTTCTACGAGGCTGTGTCTGTAGTACCTCCCGGATGCATGCACAGGCTGTGGCTGTCCGAGATTTTGATCGAATGTGAGAAAAAGGGACGTACGATGCTACCAGGTTTGTCGATGACAAGGAAGTCTCGCTCTCTATCGTGCAGGACAATCTTGAGGGGCGTGGCAGTGACAGGGGGTTCATGTCTATGAACAACGTTCCTTGAAATGATGCAAAGTCAACAATGAGCGCTTCAGTCTCATGACGGATCTAAACGGACTCGATGCGGTCCCCGTTCCTAACGACTGTATCGGGTTTCGCGGCATTTCCGTTGATGGTAGTGACGCCCGATTCGAGAGCATACCTCTGCCATCCATCATGATCAAATGGCCGAGATGCGATCAGCGCACTCACATAATACTCCATGCTGCGATCTCTGAATTCCGTTGAAACTATTTCTAATATCTCCCTTCCAAGCCAACGCTCCTTTGCCATTGTGGTGTATGGATACCAATACGGTGGCATCTTTTTCAGACCGCCATTTTGAGACGTGGGTACGACGACGTTGGATGGCTGGCGTTGTGCGAGTGTACCGGACATGGAGGCAGTGATGAAACGAGAGAGTACGTGTCTGAACTGATCACGCGAAGAAAGGGTCGTCAGCGGGAGATGCTCGCGCGACTTGAGCTTGTATTCGTAGAGGTTGGCCAGGACGAACTGTCGTTTGGAAAGAAACTACAAAGAGTGAGCGGTAGAAAATCAAAAGAAAAGGGAAACCGACATGAAACAAACGACAGGTCCGATTGCAGGTGTCCTTGATGTGCGCTATTTTGAAGGATGAGTTGGCTGTGGCTGTACAGTGCTCTTTGCCAATGATTTTACTCACCGAAACGCACATGGTATGTCCTGAGCTGACAGTTTCAGTGACATAAGAAATATCGCCCACCTGTACACGACACTGCCGAATCCCAGTAATCATATCAACTGGGCGGTACTGCTTGGCGATATGCGTAAACTTTGTCCTTGTGCTGTGCCGGTCAACTGTAATAGGCTTGTACAGATGTCACTTGAGCTTACTGGGGCAAGGGCAGCCATGCTGCGATACTTGCGTATGTGGAAATGGAATGCTGACCATCAGACAGGTCTCACCGATATCGAGTCTGCCGTACCAGCTCGGATGAATCCTCTCCCGCTCGTCTTTATAAACGCATGCCATCCTTGTATTAGCCCTCAAAGTCATGGGCAACAAGCACTCTTGTCTTTCTACACAGGACGACCAAAGATCGCCCCCTGTCACTCGCGTCACCTTGAAATCCCACAGATCAAACCATTCTCTCTCCACCCTCCACGAAAAGGATCATCACAGCGATCACTGTTGCCGCGCTTCTCCCCCTCCATTTCCATTTCCCCCGCCATCTCTGATCCACCCCTCTCTCGCCGCCAACCCAAAACCAACTACCCCCGCGTACCTGGCCTTTCTAAAAGCGTACCCCCAATATCAGACTACCTGGATCATAGACACACTACGCAACACAGACCTCGCAAGACTCGACCGCGCAGGAGAAACCTATGTCGACTACATGGGCGGTGCCCAGCACCCAGACAGCCTCGTCCGCATACACGGCGATTTTCTAGTGCGAAACATCATGGGCAACACTCACTCAGTCAGCAACAGGCAAGTCGCATTCCACACCGTCTACCCGATCTCACGTGTTTCACAATAGCTCGAGATTATCCTCGGAATGTGCTGAGGAAGCCAGGCAAATGGTTCTTTCATTCTTTCAAGCGCCCAGGGGTTATACCGTCATCTTCACTGCCAACGCAACCGGCGCGCTCAAGCTTGTCGGTGAATCTTTCCCTTTCCAGAAAAGCGGTGCCTTTGTACTCGGCGCAGATTCACACAACAGTGTCCACGGAATTCGTGAATTCGCTGCTAGACGAGGTAGCAAGGTACATTACATCCCTTCGACACCTACCGGAGGTTTCGACATATCAGTTGCCAAGGTACTTGCTATCCGACCTCCGTATATGCGCCCTGTCTTATTCCTTACAGGATATTCTGCAAATAAACCGCTCGGATTCTTCCTCACTCTTTGCACTAACAGGTCTATCCAACATCTCCAACGCCAAAAATCCACTTTCGATCCTCCGTCATGCTTCCTCTCTCGGATACAACACGCTACTAGATGCTGCCGCCCTGGCACCCACCTCTGTGATCTCGCTGACAGAAACCCCCGTGGACGCGATGGCGATCAGTTTTTACAAAATGTTTGGATACCCCACTGGCGTAGGCGCCCTCATTGTCAAGGAGAGCTTTTTGGCCACATTGGAACGCCCGTGGTTTGCGGGCGGCACCGTCGATGTCGTCCAAGTACCAGGCACACTTGTCACCAGAGCACTGCACTTGCACGAACAGTTTGAGGTATCCCGTCCTCGCACAATTGTGTCGTGCCATGGCTGATTGTATGCGCAGGATGGCACGGTCAATTATTTGACACTGTCCGCTGTGACAGTCGGCCTCCGGTTTCTGTCCGCATACCTGCCCTTTCTGCCGCTCCGCCTGTCGTGTCTGATGGATTACCTGACGTTGTCCATGGCCCAACTTCGGCACGACAAGAATGGCGCGCCCGTAGTCAAGATACTCTCCCGGCAACCGTCCAGGCGACTCACGTCAATCGGCGAGCAATCCGAGTGCGGCTCCACCGTCTCATGCATCATCCTCTCTGTACGTACCCCACGCAATATCCGTCACGTCCCCCCTGACCCGCTCGCCAGCCAACCGGGGAGATGTTCCCGAATAGTTTTGTCGAGCACGTCGCGACGATGCACAATATCTCTCTGCGCACGGGCTGCATGTGCAACCCGGGCGGCGCGGCTGCGATGCTTGGCGTGCAGGATGTGATGGATAGTTTGAGCGATGGCGCGACGCGCCGGGACCTCGACGCGCGCGTTGGGCGCGAGCTCGGGGTCGTGCGCATCAGCCTGGGGCTCGGGAGCGACTGGGGCGATGTGTGGCGCGTGCTCGATGTTCTGCGCGGGTTTGGGGCGGAGGGACGGTGTGCGGCGTGGTGGGATGCGTGGATGTCAGCATCGATTGGGCGGGCGGTGTGACTCTTTCTCTACAATTTAAGGCCGGATACCTGTACATATATCTTTTGTTGGTTATTTCGTGTTAGCGCACACTCGGAAACTCATACTATAGTAATATACATATAATAGATGGGCGCGGTAATCGAGATTGTTCGAATTGCTTGATTGACATCTATTGATGATTAAGAACCACATAAAGGCATCTCTACCCATCCATATCACGCCTCGTCCTCGTCTTCCTCATCACCCTCGTCGTCGCCCTCGTCGTCTGACACCTCCAACTCCACCTCTCTCATCCGCTGCTTGTCCCGCCGTCGTTTCGTACTCATCTCATCCAGCAACACGAGCAAATCCTCCTGCTCTTTTTCTACATCCCGCTTCTTCACCTCGGCCTCTCCCAGCGCAGCTTCCAGGGCAGCAATGCGCGCATTGAGGGCCTGGACCTGCCAAAGCATCAACCGGGCCGAAAAAAAAAAAAGAGAGAGGACGGACCTGGGCAGAACTCGAGGAAAGGTCTTTGACCTGGGCTTGCAACGCATCGATCTCGCTCCCCTGTGTCCGAATCACCTCACGCAACGAGCTCATCACCATTGCCGATTCCGCGCTTGCCCCTGTAACATATCAGCGGAACACACACAAAAGCCAGACAAAAAACGAACCAGAAGACGAGGCAGACGTCGAGGCGTTTGGGTCCGCGCTCAGCCCCTGTTGTACCGTATCTATCTACTATCAGCTGATCGACCCGTGTCGTCGAACATGATCACGCACAGTGGTTCGATTTCCAGAAATCGACAAACGCCCAGTCGAACCAGATCTCGCCGTCTTGCCCGCGGTTTGGGATGCGTGAGGACAGAACCATCGACTCGGGCGTGACCGACTTAAACCGGTCATCTTCGCGGAAGCGTGTCATTTGGCCAATGAGTGCGTCCACGCCGAGTCGAGAGATGATCGGGTAGATCGTCGTTCTGCATCGAGGTCAACATGGTCACACCGTGCTACAAGGACGGCACCCACCGCGTGATTTCTCCTGGTTCACGATTGAATTCATAGCATATACCGAGCAGGAACGCGCATAGACCAGGCACGAGACTCTCCGTCTCGGTCGTCTGATTGATCGGTTCGACGAGCTTTGACGCAAAAAAGAGTGGTTCGAGAGACAGACACATAAATGCGTATCGACACTCACCACGCCCAGCCCGCCGGCTTCAAGAAACTCTCTGACGGCCTTGGGATCCTCCCAGAGCCACTGTGATAGCAGACAAAGATACCCCACGATCAGTCGCTCCCACTCGCGCACTTGTCTCTCGTCCGCGGGGTCCACCCGCGATTTGGACAGGAACGACAAAGAGAGATTCTCAGAAAATAGTGGGATGAGACTTTGAGGCAAGTCGTCGTCGTCTTGTTCCTCTTGAACACCGGGCGCTGACGGTGCACCATCAGCCGGCACGAAAAATTGACCTTGATTGGGTGTAGAGGGTCCGAGGATCGGCGAGGGCTTGATGGATCGCGCAACCGTCTTACAGCGTGGAGAAGATGCCAGCAAATGCGAAAAGAGAAGCGTGGCAAAGTGAGTCGTCGTGACGTTCATGACATTGAGTGGACAGGTCGGTGGGATACACAGTGCATGGAGAAGGGGCGAAATCGCTGGATTTGGCGCTGGGTCTAGGACGCAGATGAGTGTTTTAAAACCTCAGTATGTGTCGGAGCATAAACGAACCCTCTGGAGGGACCATCCCTTGAACGATGGCTTGCTTGATCTCCTCTTTGCGGACAAAATTCTTGGGCATAGTTGAGTGAGCCAGGGCGATGGCGGGGATGGAGCACTTACATCGAACACATTGAGAGCAGCGCCACGTAGTTCAAGAGCATCCTGTGATCGTCTGTCACCATACAGGCCATTGTACTCCCCATGTAGGGCTAACTCTACGAGCACATCAAGCGCAGATGCTGGCTCTAATCTGTCCCATTCTTCGCCATTCGTCTCAGGAACGGGCATATAAGGTGTCAGGATGACGTCAGACAAGGGGAATGCGAGATTACTTGGAAGTAAACGGAGAGTCTACCGAGCATGAGACAAGTGAATGAGATTAAGGAAGGGCTTACCTGGGTCTTTACGGGGGTAGGTGCATTTGAGGCAAGGGCCAGTTCCACGAAACACCGGACATACAGTATCGTCTCTTGATTCTAGAGTACTGTCAGTTGACGCACCAGAAGATCAAGACGAGACTGACACTGCCGCCCTTGGCACCGACAAGCATCCCCATGATCCCGACAGCAAGAGATACGTTGGTCGTCTTTTGTTGATCCCAGAATTGCAACGCAAATTCTTGAGGGGGAGAGTCCTGTATCTCAAGGTTCGGCGGGAAAAGTAGCAAGGAACATAAGAGAGCTGGTAGTGATGTTTCGCGAAAGTAACTCTGCCCAAGTCAGAATCACCAACAAGCAAGGGGTACAAGACGCACCTGATTGGAAGTATTGAAGCGCAATAGGCCATCCACACACCGCAGTGCATCTTGGGTGATGACACCGCCCTCCACCCCACCCTCTTGAGTGACAATGTTGAAGAGCTTCTCGAAAGCGCCCTCGAAAGCAAGGACTTTCTGGATATCGGGGCTTTGTGAGATCAGGAGTTGTATCATGACGATACTTTCTAGGAGAGTCCTCGTCAAGACGCGCCTCGATAGAGAGCGCTTGACTGACCGTTCCGTACGATTTCACGTTTATCCTCCAACACCGATATGATACTAGGTGCACCATTCGGCGCCTTGAGAAAGTATCCTTGAACCACCGAACGCCTGTTCTGAAGCAGCGCTGCCAAAAGCTGTAGCGTCCCATAGCGCACGTAAAAATGAGCGTCGGCGAGGAGGGTGAACAGCGTATGCGTCGCCTGCTCGTCTGCGAGAAAGTAGTCGGTATGTCTGAGACCGAGCTCCTTGGACGCGTCGTCGACCTCGCACAGATGATGGATCGTTTCCAGCACGGCTTTCCCGGTGTCCGCGTCGATTTCGGCGTCATTTTGGAGGACGTGTATGAGTCCTGGCAAGGCTGTTTCGCCAACTTGTGCTTTGCAGTCGCGGGCGAGGCCTTTGAGGGAGAGGACGGCGGCGCGTCTGTCGGCGAGGAGCGTTGAGGGAGAGAGCCGGTCGCTCAGCTTCGCGATCGTGTCCGCTGGTGACTGCGGTGCGCCCGTCGGCCCCCGAAGGGCGATGTACGTTTGGGAAAAAAAGTCCATGCCAACGCTAGTAGCGGTGAGTTGTGGCTGGCGTTGTCGTCGTTCAGGTGTCACTTCAGGATGATGTTGAATGTGGAAAACATTGTGTAGATATGCTTGGCCTCACTACTGAACTCATCGATGCGGTTGTGCACGCCGTTCATTCTGAATCATTAACACCTGATGGTAGATACTAGGTCGCAGTAGGTGATAAGACAAGAGCCGCAACCTCCGCTCGGCCGATTTTGCACACTTTAGGTGGTCCTCCAGAGTCTCAAGGTGCATGAGATTGGGAGAGAAAATGATGAGGACCGGGCAGTTCGCCCGTGCTGGATGGAAAACAGGTACAGTAACCACAGTTTACTGATGAAATTGGGTTTCGCCGCTATGCACAGCCGAATTTGGTTCGCCTGGCGTCAGTTTCAAGTTTCAACGTGGCGGCAACTCACTCTGAGATTGTTGTATCGTAACAATTCCGAGTAAATCATTTTGACTCCAGTTTCGCCCCAGAATTCTGCTGATCCGCGGCTTCACAGCGTGGTCCACTCCAAATGACTGCTGATTTAGGTCGTAAAGTTGATCAACTCAATCGGTTTTACATCTTTCAGGCAGTCACCCCTGTTCTTTGGGACACGGGCACAGATTCTCAGCAAGCCGCATGAAGACCGCAGCGTTCCCGTGGAATCAGGAGATCCTGTGATCCAGAAATCACAATCTAGCAACATAGCCTCGACTCTCCTCACGTCCGGTTCTTGAGCAGTGGACTCCACAGATTTAGCGTTCGTCCCGACCTGGTTACCGATGGCAGCATATTCATTTGAACCCAGTTATGGTCTGTGAAGAGTCACACCATTGAACTGGTGGGCTTCTGCCCAGGCACGAAAACGGGGACATCATACGACCCATATGACAAGCGGCTTACCCTGTTTTACAGCGGTTTAACGGCTTATTTGGGGATTCGTATATTCAACAGGTTTGGGTGCATCGACTGCGAATCGTATGACTACTTATTGTCGGGCGGAGACCTTGGCAGGTTGATAAGCCCCAGCACCTGCATGTTCGACTGCTCCTTCACCATGATGTTGGGCCTTGTGGTGGGCTTGATGACGATCGTTCTCATTTATGTCTCGCTCAAATCCCTCATTCGTACGCCTTTGCGCGAAATCCGTGGGCCCAAGTCGTCCTCCTTTCTTCTCGGTAGGCCTCCCTCCACCATACCTATTCCCTGCCATACTGACACTTTCAAGGAAACTTACTTGAACTATTCCAGCATTCCGTTGGTCAGACTGACTTTGAGTGGCAGAACCTCTATGGAGATGTCGTTCGGTTTAAGACCGTCTTTGGGGCAAGTCCATCATATCACGGGTATTGTTTTACT
Source organism: Phylloporus arenicola (assembly GCA_038091335.1). Taxonomy (NCBI): domain Eukaryota; kingdom Fungi; phylum Basidiomycota; class Agaricomycetes; order Boletales; family Boletaceae; genus Phylloporus; species Phylloporus arenicola. Next base: position 123 of record JBBPOH010000441.1, on the reverse strand, counting down.
AACTGATTCTATGTCTCCATGTGAGCTAGGAAGACCAGCTTCTAATTTCTGATCCAAAGGCACTACAAAAGATATTTCATTTATTCATCCATCCATCCCTCCATCCATTCATTTATTCATCCA
>JBBPOH010000440.1:0-13524 GCA_038091335.1 Phylloporus arenicola | reverse complement strand
CAACGCGTTCGACGTCCATAAACTCAGAGGCCAAGAAACGTTACTACTACCGTGGCGTGAGAAAGCGCCAGATACTATAACTGTACACTCAAACGTCCATCTACACCTTCACTACCGAACCACCATTGTCCTGCCGCTGCGATCTTGTCAGGATACTAGAAACACGATCTCACTGAATGAACTTACGTGACAGTCTTCCTTTCCGTGGCCGCTACCTCCGTCTTGGCACGGTTGAGAATCTTCTGAAACTCTGCCACGCGATGACGCATGCGGGAATGCATGTAAGCCTTGGAGCATTTGATGTGGTAGTGCAGATAATCACGGAACAACTGAATGTGTGAAATTGTGTTGTGTGATACATCGGGTTTGGCAAAGTGGCGGGGAAAGAGCACAAAGGTGACGTATCCAATGTCTTCGGAGTTGCGGAGACCGGGAACATCACGGATTTCGAGAGGTGGATCACGGTTCGTATAGAGTACTTGGGGAGCGTTCTGGATGCTAGGCTGACGTCGAGCATCAACGAATTCCTAGTAGTGATGTCATTGCAACTCTGCCCGAGTTCAACTTAACCGACTCACCTGAAGAAACACTTTGCCGAATATCCTGTCTGTTTCCTCTCTGAAAACAGTCGAGAATATGACTGTCACTCGATCTGGCGATGCCCGAATGTATATAGCTTCTTCATCGCGATAGTGGATTTGCATGAGATCTCCCAAAGCATTTCCCGAGGCTTCTAATTCCTTTTGTTGTTGAAAAGCTAATTCAAATGGGGCAGCAAGGGCGTTCCGCTTCAAGAGGGAGATGGATCTAATAAGTGCATCCCGACTCGCTGCGGGACATGAGTCCATTTCGCAGCTAAAACCATGCATATGCACCTTCATCGCCAGGAAGTTGCTCAAGGTCAATATCTAGACTGATATGATATTCGGGTTCCGTTTGCGCCTTGATCAGGGTGCCATATTCCCGTCTAAGCATGTCGAGTGCACCGTAATTTACGAGTTCGTCCCAGCAACGGATGTTCATCGAAAGTTGAACTACAGTCTTTTTTTCGGGCGTGGACAAGCGAAATCTAACACCGTCGAAATCTACGAATAGGACATCGAGAGATGAGGGTCTTGAAACGGATCAATAACGTGAATGATAAAGGATAATCGACCCACTTGGCGGCCTTGTCTGCCAAGGTTGTTTGTATAATAACGTTGTGAGACTGCCTTGACGTTAGCTCGTAGTGAAAGGCACGCAGCCTGATATCCCTTACCTCGAGAAGAATCATTGCTGCTCACTGACAGTGTTAGTGATGACAAAGTATATGCGTGGGAAGAATTGATATCTGACCCTCTAATTTCCCTCTACTGCTTTTCAGGCGGTCAGCAAGTAAGTATACACCGACGTCCAGAAAGTATCAGCAAAAAGTTCTGATTTTCAAACATGCGTATGCTTGTTCTCTTTCTATCATAATCATGCAGCTTACCCCAGATAGCGCCCAAAAAAGCAAAGGCATCCAAGATGACTCTCAACGAGTTTCTGGGTGACAGCGGTGCGCATCATATTTTGTGCTTTTGTCTGTTCCATGGTTGATCTCGCAACCAGCTCTTGGCTCCTGGGCTGATGAGATGGATTCTCTTCCTACGGCCCGTAAGAGCTTCATGCATCATTGTGTACACTCTCATCTCGTTAATTTCTTCAGCTTCGATTAAGACGGACGAAGACAGGCTACCACGTCATGGCGATCGCTTCGGCAGGCGTGATGACTTTGCATCCTCTCGATGTGTGTTTGCATTCGAATCTATTGGTATCCTACTTATTCGCACTTTTATTCAGCCGATCGTCCGTTCGCTTCCGTCAGAGAAGAGGTCCCACTACCATCCCAACCCCCTTACACTGCATTTATCGGAAATCTTGCCTTCGATATCGCTGAAAACGAGTTGGCTAGTTTCTTCAATCCCCATCAGGTTCGTGGTCCACTTCATCTGCTTTTGCAATTTTAACGTATAAATAGGCTAAATCCATCAAAATAATCAAAGACCGAGATGACAAACCCAAGGGTTTTGGTTACGTCGAATTCGAAGACTTGGATGCGTTGAAAGATGCGTTGTCGAGGTCAGGATCTGTGAGTTATTTCAGTTCTTCCGTCCAAATACATTATCTTATACCCATTTTCAGAGTTTATCAGGTCGTACTGTTCGAGTGAGCGTTGCCGAGCCCCGTGAGTGTTTGTCAGGGTTTCCCTTCAGAGGTGGACTGAAATCTACGTCAGCCAAGGCTGGATTTAGCGTCGCTTCCTCTGAGGATGATTCCAAGTTTTCTGGGAATTGGCGCAGGGATGGTCCACTTCCATCCTTCGGTGAATCTCGCGAGACTTCGCGACGTCGCTTTGACGGACACGCAGGCGAACGTCCGCCTCCTCAGCCAAATGCCTCTGATGAAGCCAGTGATTGGAGATCATCACGGCCATTATCCAGAGTGGTTGAGCCAGAGGCACCATCGGCTCGTCGGAGGGGCTCAGGTTTCTCTATCACGGAAGGCCAGACTGGCGCTGCGGATAGAGAGGAACACTGGACCATTGGAAGCAAATTCAAGCCCTCATCTCTCGAAGAGTCTGCGTATGGCAAGTCTAGTGGCGTCAAGGGTAAATACGAGTCCATTCATCCGCGTGATACCCCTGACGAAGGGGACTGGCGTGCACGGAAGGCACCAAGTGGCAATTCTCGTGAGTATCTATGCCGGTATGTTGGCAGTACTTTGTTACAGCTAATCCTCCGTGCCACAGCAAACAGTTCCACCCCTCCAACCCCTCAAATCGGCCGAAAGAAACTTGAACTGCTTCCTCGTACTTCCACAGGTTCTACGAGCCCATCCCCACTATCCTCTCCGAAGCTCCCATCCAATCTTCCGAAATCTAATCCATTTGGCGCCGCAAAGTGAATAGATCCCAGCAGATCGAGGAACGTTTTTTCTGATATATTTGTAGGCCAGTCGATAATTCTTCGAAGGAACGTGAAATTTCAGCTCGCCTGGAGCTCGCCAAGGACCGGCCCGCCCAGCCAACAATGTCGCGAACACATTCTCGGCAAGCTACGGAACGAACATCCTCCCAGTCGACTACAACCTCATCCCCCCCGCCCCCCACTGCTTCTGCCTTGGGATCTTCCGCTGCTCATGCTGCTTCAAATGTGAGGCCGTTATTCAGTTTCGCGAATGCGGCTAGCGCAAAATTATCTGGTGTCGGGAAAACGGATGATCAGAAACATGTCGGGGAAGATACAAGTTCTATAGTCAGTGATCAAGTAGTCGAAATGTCTCTCTAGACACTTCTCTTCTAAGCTTTGCAATTCTGAAAGTTGCGAATTTTATGTTCACAGTATTGCAAATTTCAAGGGGGCATAAGGGAGGACTTCATATTACAGACAACGACAAACGCCTTTAACTACTGCCACGGTGCAACTCTGGATCAACGAATTTCATGCGTCCACGGCCTAAACAAGGGGGTGGGGATATTTTGAGCGTCCTAGTATACCGAAACTATATAACAGGCATACCTTTAAAGCGTACAGCTTGTGATGAATTCGAGTTTCCATGTGATTGCTGGACACGCTTCAGTTCTTTGAGTTTAGCTTTGGCTGTTCGCTCTTGTTCTTCACGTTCCAGACGCTCATCATATTCTTCCTCTGTCTCTTGAGGAACGATGTTTGCCCCTGAACTTTGAGTTTGAGATTCTGATTTCGAAATCCGCGTTTTTGACTTTTTCCGACGACGCTCGCCGTCTGCACTTCGCGATCGCGAGCGGCTATTTGGGCGCTTGGAACCTTTGACACGTTCTCCTGCAGAAACTGAATGAGAAATGCTCAAGTGAGATTAAAAAATGAGCATACGGTTCGTTTGTTCTACCACCGGTTTCTTTTTCAGCTCAAGCTCTCCGCAGTTCGAGATCACCATCGGTGATTGTGGTCGATCCTTGGCATCTACGGGTACTTGTGCTAACTTCTTAACAACATCTTCGTAGCCTCTAATCACCTTTCCGAAGACGACGTGTTTACCTGATGAACTTGAGCATACAGTGACAAATCAGCACGGGAAAGCTGACCGTTCAAATGAGGACACTCTCGCAGGGTAATAAAGAATTGTGATCCATTGGTATCAGGGCCCCTATTAGCCATGCACAATAGTCTAGAAACAAAGTATATTCGAGGTCAAAAGTCATGAGGCGAGATAAATGATGCTCGAGGCACACCCTTCCGAATCGAGTGCCCTAGAAAGATCTTCGTCAGGAAAATGACCTCCATAGATGGATTCCCCTCCAGTGCCGTTGTGCTTTGCGAAGTCTGGTAACGATAAGGAGCGTGAATACGACTGTCGCTGGACACAGACCTCCCCCTTGAATCATAAAATTCTCGATAGACCGGTGGATCACACTATTCTTGTAATAAAGTGGACGCTGCGAGACGACAGACAGCCCCCGTTCCCCTGTACAAAGGGCTCGGAAACTGCGGTCTCTTCAGTTCTACGTCATCCCGGAAGTATGGACAACTTACTTTTCTGCAGTCTTCGGCACTGTATCACTGAATAATTCGAAGGTGACTCTAACATAAAGTGAGTATACTTCCTTGCCTCCCGTAGAAATATCAAACCTGCCCGCAGCTTCAGAGCGAATGGAAAAGTCAAAGAAGACGCGTGGACGATGCATACTGCCAGTGGCCGGGGACCGTGCGAGCGGTCTCAATGCGAACGATCAGACTTTGTGGTACATGGTAGTCTATTACATAATATCAAAACGGGCCACAACAAACATGCATGCACCATCACCATCTGTGTTGACTAGCGGCACCAACGGACTCGATTTTGGCCCTTGGTACTTATTAGAAATTTTGGCAGGTGCTACGTATAATAAGTAATTTGTTGAACTCAGTCTTGAGTTTGTCGCGTCCTGGCCAGTTTTACAGCCACCCTCCTCGATGTCTATTGGGTATCTACATCAAGCCCACATTCGTGCATGACACTGCTTACAGTTTTGCATCCTTCCCACACTGGCTAGGCTTCGTCTATTCTCCCATACAGCAAGTATTCGCTCATCTAAATCATCGGTGTCGCGCGGCATGAGACATTACAACGTTGTTGTTCTTGGTGGTAAGTGCATCGAGTACGTCGTACATCAGTGAAGACCTATAATCTGTTTGATGTAGCCGGTGGGGTAGGGAAGTCAGCGTTGACAGTGCGATTTGTGCAAGATGTCTTTCTCGAGAACTATGACCCGACAATAGAAGGTAGATGTAATCTACCCAACTTTTATCCTCACTAACCACTTGTTGCACTTGTATAGAAGCTTACACACGTGTAATTGACGTTGATGGTGTCAAGGCTTCGGTGAGCTCGTGTGTATTCTACCCCAACCAGATCCGGCATGGCGTACTTAGAAATCTTGTTCTCATTATCAATTTCACAGCTGGAAGTCTTGGATACCGCAGGAGCCGAGCAATTTACCGCGCTGAAGGAACTCTATATCAAGGTGTGAGGTCTCTCAGCTGAAGCGCCGCGTTACTTATGTTATCATCATTCGACAAGTCTGGTCAGGGCTTTGTTCTAGTGTTCAGGTATCGCCTTTTTTGTTTGTTTGATTGTACACTTATCACCTCCCAAGTCTTACTCAAGAAAGAAGCCTCCGGGAGGTAGATAATCTTCGTCAACAAATCTATCGTGTAAAGGGCGGTGATACTGTAACTAGCTCTTCTACTTTGTTTCCATATTTGAGATCCTGAACTCAACGATATGTAGACCGTTCCAATCGTTGTAGTCGGCACCAAATTAGATTTAGTCGTGGAACGGGAGGTTTCTCGCAGCGCAATCCAGTCCCTGGTGGAACGTTGGAGACTTCCTTTCTACGAGACCTCCGCCAAACGTAATTGGCACATTTTTGATGTGTTCCAAGACCTTGTGAAGCAAATGCTCGTGCGGTATCCTGACGACCCATCAAGCAAGAAACCGAGTCGGTTACGCAAACCATGTACAATTATGTGAGGTGCCTTTTCATCCCGTTTGTATATCACGCAATACTTCGAATTCTGCGCTATCTTACTATGTCCGAGAACGTAGTAGAAATGTTACCATCTCATGGCAGTGGTCCCAGGCTTTGTAAGGAGTGGCAGTGAGGTTGATTATATAATCTATTTATGTATATTTGTGCCTTTTTCTTCAAGTGGCTCTGTCTGGCCTTGACTTTCACCACGACTCTTGTTCTCCACCCACCTCGTCAAGTATCTCTAGAGTTTAGAATCGGTTGAAAAATGGTGCGTCACAAAGTCTATTTAGGTGGTGATCTCATTCATTTCTGGACCTTCAGAGTCACAGTAATGGTTATGGTAGTTATGGTGGTGGCACTGGCGGGTATGGCGGGGGCTATGGCAGTCATGGTGGAAATTGGGGGGGATTTGACGATCGAATGGGTAATCTTGGGGGTGGTCTGCGCTCTATCGACTGGTCCTCACAGAAGCTGGAACGGTTCGAGAAGAACTTCTACGTCGAAGATAAACGCATTTCAGCTCTCAGTGAGCGGGAGGTCGAGGAGTTCAGGCGAAGCAAAGATATCAAGGTAAAGTGCACATCACATCGGCGAAGAGTTTTACTAATTTTTGTCCAAGGTCCAAGGGCGTGGTGTTCCGAGACCAGTTCGCGCCTTTGACGAAGCCGGCTTTCCAGAGTACATCATGTCTTCCATTCATGCTCAAGGCTTTACCACCCCAACACCCATTCAATGCCAGGCATGGCCAATGGCGTTAACCGGTAGAGATGTCGTTGCAATTGCACAGACTGGAAGTGGCAAGACTATCTCTTTCGCTCTTCCAGCCATGCTCCACATCAATGCGTGAGTACACATAATCCTGTTGTTATCCTTTGCTTATCATCCTAGTCAACCTTTATTGGCCCCAGGAGATGGTCCTATCGCCCTTGTGTTGGCTCCTACTCGCGAACTTGCAGTGCAAATCCAACAAGAATGTACAAAATTTGGGTCAGTACTATGAAAATGCTATTTAATTTTTGTATGACAATCATTTCAGTGCGAGTTCACGCATCCGTAATACTGCTATTTACGGAGGGGCCCCCAAGGGTCCTCAGATTCGTGATTTGCAACGTGGGGTCGAAGTTGTGATTGCGACTCCTGGTCGACTTATCGACATGCTCGAATCACAGAAGACCAATCTGCGGCGTGTCACCTATTTAGTGATGGACGAGGCCGATCGTATGCTTGACATGGGTTTCGAGCCCCAGATCAGGAAAATTGTTTCCCAAATACGTCCAGATCGCCAAACGTTGATGTTCAGCGCGACTTGGCCCAAGGATGTGCAAAAGCTAGCGAATGTAAGTTCATCTCGCGACTGATCTTGCGTTTTTCTAACGAAATGATTTTTTGCAGGACTTCTTGAAGGATATGATTCAGGTCAACATCGGTTCTATGGAGCTGACGGCTAATCACAATATCCAGCAAATTGTCGAGGTCTGCAGCGATTTTGAGAAGCGCGGCAAACTGATCAAGCACCTGGATCAAATCAGCTCGGAGAACGCCAAAGTCTTGATCTTCGTGGGGACCAAAAGGGTTGCTGACGACATCACTAAGTATCTGAGACAAGATGGATGGCCCGCCTTAGCGATACATGGAGACAAAGAACAGTAGGTCTTGCCCATCGTCTGAGTTAGGATCTCGCCAACATTTTTTAGACGCGAACGTGATTGGGTCCTCGGGGAATTCAAAGCAGGCCGTTCGCCGATTTTGATCGCCACGGACGTTGCTTCGCGTGGTCTTGGTACGTTTCTTTTCTTTTCCTCAAGCGCTCTGACCGGCACATGCGCGTGCGAACGCGAGCAGCATGCAAGGTTTGGACCGACCTGCCCACAGAAGCGCTTGTATTCTTTTGTTTTTTATTTATTGATGTTGTATGTGCTCCATGTCCATTCGATTGGTCTCTCGTCTCGTTCCTCGTTCCCTCTATCGATGAATTGATCCTGTGGCCGGTATCAAGACGTGAAGGATGTTGGCTACGTCATCGTAGGTTCTTTGCTCCCCATCCGTTGTATTGCTAATTTTCTTGCAGAACTATGATTTTCCAAACAACTGCGAAGATTACATTCACCGCATTGGTCGCACAGGAGTGAGACCTGCCCGAGTCGTAACCTTTTCATTTGAAGCTCATGCATTGTTAGCGTGCTGGTATGAAGGGTACATCATACACATATTTCACCACCGACAATTCGAAGTCTGCCCGGGAACTCATCGGGATCTTGCGAGAAGCCAAGGCCCACGTACCTCCTCAGTTGGAGGAGATGGCAATGTATAGTGGAGGTGGTGGACGAAGTCTGTTGTCTCATTGCATTCATTCTCTTTATTGAACATGATTGTATAGGCCGTTATGGTGGAAGCCGCGGACGAGGTGGCGGCGGTGGCGGCGGCGCTTCACGATATGGAGGTGGTGGCGGACATGATAATTTTGGCAACGGTAATGGGAGGGACCGGTGGTGAGACTATGGTAGGCACTCTTTCTGCTTGCTTTAATAGCATAGATTGTTGCTGCAGTGGTGTATACCATTTGTAGATGTTTATTGTTTGATTCCCTTGCTTGCAAGGCATCTTGGTTGTAATTTATGTGGGTTTAGCATCTTGACCTTGCACAATATGTACTTGGCTAAGGTAGATGTGGGAATCCATCCACTACATTTCCTTATTTACTACATCAATGGTAAGTTAGTATTTTTTATGCTAATGCTTTTACTCATCATTATTGTTGCCTTTGCTAGCCATCTTTGTCATTATAGTTCAGGTCAGTTGTTGTTTCTTTCTGATTCCTGAACCCATTAAGGGACAGGTTTTGTTGAACTGGCCAAAGGATATTATTATATGCTGGAAATTGTAAGAGAGAGGCCATGGAAATATGAATAAAGGGAGGAAACAGTACAATATAATCCTGATGTGTGTGGTAGGTGAGGTGACATAGCATGCTGTTGATGAGTCTTTGAACTGATTTTGTATAGCACAAGTCAGATCACTGGTACTGAAAGCAGCAATTTGAAGGCCTTATATTCATTGTGGGCAAACCCGTAATGCTCTTTGAGTTATGCACAGATTTCAAGTTCTTTGGCATACATATCATGCTAAGGTTGACGTCTTGCAGAACCATCTCACATCACATGACTTTGTGCGACAATCTGTGAGAGTGTGACACGAGCACTTTATTTAACAGAGCAAACTACATGGAGCCTTCAAGTAGAATTTATTCAATGGGTCTCGTAGCTATGATAGTAATAGATGTTCTACTGGCTGTTTCATGTCTGAAAACACACTGTGTGATTTGATATTGAGATAATGAGATTAGCTGTGACACACTGATGAGTCTGAAGTCACATGGACTTTGTCAATTGAATATCAAATCATTCAGGGCATTTTCAGACACAAAACAACTAGTAGAACAACCATTATTGTCATAGCTACGAGACCTATTGAATAAATTTTACTTAAAGGCTCCATGTAGTTTGCTTTGTTGAATAAAGTGCTTGTGACATGCTCTCACAGATTGTCGCATGAAGTCATGTGATGTGAGATGATTCCACAAGACATTGACCTTATCTACATATGCTACCTACACGGTGCATGTAACACTTATACCTACTTTGTGAGTGATGAAAATACTTGTGTCAAAGCAACTTATACTAGCGTGACTGACCTGTAATAGCGTGACTGACTTGCACTAGCATGACTGACCTGTACCTACTACCAATAGCGTGATGTATGGTGACTGTAATGATGAACAACCAGAGAAAACCAAACAGACCAATCTTGCATTGTCATACTACTACACCAGTGACACAAATGGTATAACCAGGCTCTGTGATTGGGGGTAGCGGTTTGATGTGCTTGAGCTTGTCATGCTTTCCCTTGTGGAGGCTGATTTTCTTTACAGAAGCAGGAAAGGGAGTGAGATGTGCATACCGGAGGGTAAGGATGGTGATGATGAAGGATGCAGTCGATCACAGCTATGCCATCATTGACTAGTCAAAGGGTCAGCTCTTGAAAAGTGAGTATGGATGGGAGAGACCAGTGTAAATGGTATGTTTGTCGTACGTTTCAAAGGCAACAACCACTCCAACCACAAGAACCCTATGACAAGGAGTATACCCAAGCCAGAAGAGCTTGGGAATAACTGGATGGGTGAAGGGTTAGGGACAGATAAAAAATGGGAAGTTAGGTCTGTACCTTGGTGTTGATGCATGTCAAGAACATTGTGCACAAAGAAAGGCACAATGGCTTCTTCAGTAAGAGCCCACTGAAGAATTTGCTTATCCATGGAAGGGGAGAACTGGAAAGGGAGCTGGCTGGGTGAACACAGTCAGATGACATGAAATTGCGTGACTAACAGTATAGCAGGGGGCAACCAGATGGGAAGGTTGAATTAGTTGTTAGGACTAACCTAATAAAAATAAGGAAGACAATTGGTCTTACAAGTTAATTACAGCTGTTTTCATTTTGATGTGGAAAAACAAAACCAAAATTGAGTTGTAGTGATGCAGGACCCCAAGCTCAGCCCAGCCTGTGGGAAATATCATACTAATCACAAATTCGAACTGTGCTAACAGGTTTCACTCATCAACCCTCACCACCACGGACGCATGATGCATGATACAACACCAATGGATGGACTGGATTCAGTGGGATCAATGGTATGTTCTTTCTGTGGTATCTCAGGTCACTCTCTCACATTCAAAACTAAGTGATAGGTTTTTTCTGACCTCTAACTTGTATTCAACAACAATGAGTGCTGTTGAACAGTAGTAACCTGGTCTTTATTAGTTGTTGATACTATGTAGCGGATATTGTTCACTGTCTCCTCGAATGAAAGGACATTTCACTCTAAATACTTAGTGCACATTCATGCACATGATAATTGGAATCTTCAGGATGTACATTGATCTGTCAGAAATCGAGAGTGCATATCTTCGGTGCTATGTAGTACAGTGATACTGGATAGACTAATGCCAATGAAGATTCGACAGCACTTTTCGTCATTGCATACAAGTTAGAGGTCAGAAAAAAAACCTATCACTTAGTTTTGAATGTGAGAGTGACCTGAGATACCACAGAAAGAACATACCATTGATCCCACTGAATCCAGTCCGTCCGTTGGTGTTGTATCATGCATCATGCATCCGTGGTGGTGAGGGTTGATGAGTGAAACCTGTTAGCACAGTTCGAATTTGTGATTAGTATGATATTTCCCACAGGCTGGGCTGAGCTTGGGGTCCTGCATCACCACAACTCAATTTTGGTTTCGTTTTTCCACATCAAAATGAAAACGGCTATAATGATGCGTTTTTGGGATGTTTGACTGTTCTGCCAACAAAGTGCTCCATAACGGCAGAAAATCACCCAGGTGAGCAAAGTGGGGTGATGTACAAGGAAAGTGGAACATGGCACACCAAGTTGTTTTATAGCATAAAGGGGGTGAGAGATGTGTCCGTTCAACAGCGCAAACGGCTTCGAAAGCTATCAAAATGAGAAAATGAGAGGAGAATCAACGGGGTTGAAGCTGCACAGGGGTTAATAGAAATGAGAACGTACGAGATAAAGCCCATCCAAGTTCAAGCAGCTCATAACATACCACAAAGATACCATTACAGCATGTATTCTACATAGTCGATATAAACGTACGAGCTCCATCCTCTACAAACACAAGTTGGATTTCCACTCAGCAGCAGACAAAATCCTCCACGAGGATATGCTTGGCTCCTTTGCAACCCCAGTGTAGCCCGTAACACAAGACATCAGGAGAGGGCCCATCCACCAACTCATCCAGAGCAATGTATGAGGAGCAGATACAGCCAAGTATGCCTCCCCAGAGCGCAGCAGTTTTGAGGTGTTGCTGTATGAGCAATAGGCCCACAGTGTCCTGATAGGCGTGGAAGTCGAAGTGGAAGGGGTTGAAGCCCCCTCGTCTCACGCGGCAGCTGAAAAGAGGGGGGAGTGAAAGGTGAGGGGGTAGGATTTGGTCCTCCTTGACAAACAGGTGGATGTAGTACCCATGTTGACAAGCCCTGCAGACTATGTCGTCCAACGATGGCCCCCAATCTTCCCAAATACATTGTGTGACCACAATTGAGGACTCCACAAACAAGACCCACAGCTTCTCATACAACCTAGAGGTCAGAGTAACCTTGTATCCCTCCAATGTGCTGCCAGTTTCTTCACAATAAAGCATGAGCAATAGAAAGTTGAAGTACTGGGGGTTGTCTTCATGTAGCTGTGAATTCTTGAGGTTCCAGAATTGGCTGGGAACTGAAGAGCCTCGGGAGATCAGGGAGACTACATGATGTACCCCACGCTCTGACGACTTGCTGGCGACCATATTTTTTTCCATGAGAACTTTTGACATGTCCACAATCGAAAGAGCATTTTCTGTAGGAGAGAGGCTGCCTTCTTCCAAGGCACTAGCAATGGAACTGACATCGAAACCATAGTGTTCATAGAGCACTACATCTAGCTCAGGGGTAGTAGGCTGGTTGTCACCAATGCCTGTAGCATGCAAAAAGAGAAGTGCCTGGCTGTCATGATCATGGTGCAAAGGTCTGGCAGGGAGGTGACTAGAGATGAGGTCAGAAACGGGAGGACATGGCTGCAGGCTTAGGGGGGAAATAATGTCGTTCTGATTGAGTTCAGGTCGTTCTTCCTGTGGATTGAACTCAGTGCAAACATCCCATTTGTTGAAGACATTGTTGAATACCCACTGCCCAGGAGTTCTATCCTCTGAGTCTTGCATATTATTCCAGCACTCGTTGGTCTGCTTTTTCTCAACAAGTGTTCTCCTTCTAACACCGCCAACCTTAGGCCAATGATACATCTTGGAATTCTTCATGCAACCCTTCAGGGAGGCAGCTTTGGCCAAGTTCTTGAAACGGTCCAACTCAGATGGGTTGGCGGTCTTCTTCCTCTCTTCAGCCTCTGTTACGACTGGCTCGGGTAGAGTCAGTTGCAGCCTCTCAAGTGTGATGGGAAGTCACAGGGTCAAGGGTTCAGTCACAACGTGTGACTAACCAGTGGACTCGGGCCTTGTGTTCTAATGACGACGAGGAGAGTGGGACGAGCCTTGGAGTCTAATGCTACCAAGGAGTCAACGAAGGTTACGACCTTTGGTAGGTCGACAAAGGAGGAGAACGAAGAGCAACCGCTTCAAGGTAGCGGCAGGACCTCTAAAGGAGACGAGAGACGAGAGAAGAGGAAAAGGTGCTTGTATTCTTGGTGTGCCAAGTAAGAGACAAGGTACAAGAGAGGTTCTCAAGCGTGGGGAAATACAAGTAAAGGGGCGAGGGTTTACCCAAGCATGAGAAAGCTATGGAGGGCAAAGGAATATCTGTGACTGGGATATGAAAGGAAGAATACAAGTAAGGAGAAACATAGGTGGGACAACTTGTGAAGGAGTTAAACAACTACGAGGTAAGTGTCATTGGTGAGTAGTCGTGATAAAAGAGATAAGTGTCCAAGGGAACCAAGGT
>JBBPOH010000439.1:0-13536 GCA_038091335.1 Phylloporus arenicola | reverse complement strand
GAATCTGGCGAGAAATCGAGGTCAAGGATTGCGGATCCCCGCAAAGACTTGTTCGTGGGTCGTCGCGTCCCAGACAAACACATCGCCACCTACTGGCTGATTCGAGGTTTCATCGATATCCCATGTTCCCCCCGCGAGCCATCTTCCATCGTTGGATGCAGCAACACAGACGGTATATCCCACTAGCATCGTCGCTACTCGTGTGCCATCGGCCATTTGCCACGCCTGAACACCCTTCTGATTGCCACTGACGAGATGCTCGTCGTTCGCTGTAAACGTCACTGCACATGACATGTCAATTTCGGAGGGCTGCCAGGGAATCTCTTCTCAAATACTCAGCGGCAACGCAGTATCATCTGGCCAGCGATCGTCGTCGACATGGACACTGGGGACTAGCAATCATGGAGAAAATCGTCTGCACTAGGCCCCACCTCGTGTTTTCGGCGCTAGGACTTCATTTCGGTCTCCTGGGGTCCTCGACAAGCAGATATCACTCTCCCGCGGGTGATTCAACCCGTTCGCTCTGGTTGAGCTTCATTTTGTGGTCACCGTCCAGCACACAAAAGGTCAGCCCTCCCATCACAAGTCCAACACCCTGCGTGTAGTTCGAACCGTTACCTGTGTGGTTCCACCTTTACTGGTGACTGAAGTACTGATTGTTGGTGCTTGGACCAAAGTCTACGCTATAGAGCAACCTCGCATACGAGTCTATGAGCCCATACCAAAGTTATTTAGATGCAAGCTGAGTACAGAAGATCAATCCAAGCGCCGCTTCTCCGCCTCCAAGTCTGTGGGGTCGTCCCAAAACAGGCTGCGCAGCCCCATGACGACGACACCGACGAGACCAAGGATGGCGAGCACCGTCATATACGGATGCGCGACGATCCACTTTTCCACCCGGACGAGCCCCGAATTGAGCGACTGTAATTTTATGAGCACGCATTCACCATGCAAAAGAAATACGCACGTGTACACCTCGCTCGAGCACATTTTGCGAGTGTCTCGGGCGCGCAGTTCCCGCTAGAATCGCCTCGAGCGCCGACCCCACACTCACAGAGTTGAGCCCGATCGCATCCCCCGACCCGTCCCTGTCATAGTACACCAGCCGCTGCACGCCGTCAGCAACACGCATCCAGACGGCGTCACACTCACCTGGTGATCCGCCACGATAATCACAGGCTCGCTCCCCACCTTGACCCCATACATGTCCTTGAGCCACTTGGTCCACTGTTCGCTATCCATCCATGTAAACACCACATCCCTACCCGTCGCGCCACCTAGTCTCCATTTTTGCGCGACCTCGGTCAGCTTAGTCGATACGGTATCTTGCCTTGCACGAGGCGTCGCGACAATCAATACGAGCGGGCGATGCGGGGCATACATGACTTCCTGGAACACGTCGCGCGACAGCTCAAACGCGCTCGGGAAGCGGTTCGCATGCAACCACGCGCGAACGTCGACGTGGTCTGACGACGCAGAGGTGAGCGCATAGGTCGCGACAGGCGTGCTCGCATCCTTGTCTTTGAACGCGAGGAGCGCCGGCGCGGTGTATTTCTCGAGGAGCTCAGGAGCAGTGGAGACGTAGACGGGCGGCGATCCCAGCAAAAACTGCGATGTTTTCGCAATGTCGTTCTGTGCGGGTTTTGTCAGTATCCCAGACGATGTGGCATGGTGTGACTGACTACAATGCGCGGATCGGATGCGTCGTGGAGCAACAGGTACACGACGGCATTGTCGCGCACAACAGTATCTAGCCCGGGCGCATCAATCGCCTGCATGTTCCTAGACAAACCGTCAGTCGTGCACAGGACGATAAGCGAAACGCGTACGGGCTAGAAGCCTTGTCGGCAAAGGCAACAAGTTGATCATAGGATCGTCCGCCGTTGTACTCGGTCTTGACCCCGTGTGCATAGAAGAATATCATCGGAAACCCGGTGACACCCTGGCTGGTGCAGAGCGCCTTGTGTCTCTCGCAGTCGACCTCGGCAATATTGAGCTTGTGCTGCATGCGTCGACCGAGCTGGGTCCATGTAGGTGCAAGTTTTTTGCAGTGGCCGCACCTGGGGGGTGTGAGTGGACGACTAAGCAGAGAAGAGAGAGATACCAGGGTGCAAAGAACTTGATGAATGTGGGCCCTTGAGTGAGATAGCTGTCAAAGGATTGGACGTCGAGGGCGACGACGGTGCCAGAGGGATTTGGGCTCGAGCGCGGGGATTGGACGACGAGACGTTCCGGTGGGGTCGGCCTTGGCGTTGGTGTCGGCTCTTGTTCCGTCGATGTTGGTGTGGGCGTCACTACCTCGACCTCGACTGACGTTGTGGTGGGCTCGGTATGCGCATTCAGATATTCAACAATGGGGTGAAACGCTCTGTCGCCACTGTATGTTTCGACCAGCTCGCCGTTGCGATAGAGATTCATTTGTGGGTATCCTGTGATGCCGTTCTCATTGCAGAGGTCTGGGGTGTGTCAGTGGGGCGGAGGGGTACGAGCAGTAGACTCACCGCCATTGATAGCGCAGTTTACTTGGGCGAGACGAACGGTTGGCTCAGTCTTGGCCTCGAAGTGGTTGACGACATCGTTCCAGGTGGGCTCAAAGTGTCGGCAGTGTCGACAATACGGTGAAAAATGTTCGATGAACCTGCGAAAAAAAAATCAGTCCAGACAAGCTTCAACGAACGCAGGACTGACCAGACGCCCTCTGAGACCGTCTGGTCAAAGTCTTGCGGTGTGAGTAGGTGTGCGGCGACGGGGACGAGGAAAAGGGCGAGGATGCGTAGCGGTGTGGTGCGTGTCATGAGACAAGAGGCGCTTAGATCAGGACTACCATGGAGCTGCTTGAAGTGTACCGCTACCCGCAGTTTATCCGCTCCGCCGTCTTCGCCGCCAAGTTCAGCAACGTCAAGAACGCTGGCGCCATCCGCGCGCGCATCGTCAAGGCGGCGACGATGGAGGGGCCAGAGGGCGACGAGGAGCGCGATGCGGTCAACTTTGCATTCATCAACGCCCGGCTGGTCGGTGGCCTTTCTCCACCACGACGCTGCTCATCCTGGCCAGATTACAAGTCCCCTGCATTTGCAGACGGCTGCTGTCCAGACGCTGTTTGCAGAGTCCGAGAAGACGATGCGCACAAAGTCGATCCATTCAGAGATTATATGGAATCTCAACCCGACTAACAGTGTGCGTTCTCCCCATCATGCACCAGACAATGCATGACTGGTGGTCAGATTACTGAGGCTATCAGGCGATACGGTATATCGGACGATATGACCGATGTCATTGTCATGCATATCGCACCATACGAGAGAGAGGACGTCCTGGAGAAGATGCGTGCCGCCGTCGTCGGCGAGCTGGACCTCTTGGCGAACGTCGCGCAGCTCACAGACTGGGCGACGGTGATCAAGGCGAGTGCGCGACCTCTGTTATCCTTTAGATACCGACCGCACGCAGCACTACAAGCTGGACCAAGAGCCGGCGTTCAAAGACATTACAGGGCGCAGCGCAGAGGAGAGGGCCAAGATCGATAACGTTGTTATAAGCTCTGTGGCAATGAAGTACATCGTGGCTTGATACCCGGGTATCTGATCTCCGTGTTTCACGACTCCCACTGATCTGGGACGGAAGGGCGCAACTGGCCAGACGTCGCGTTTACGTCGCAGATGTCCGTAGTCGTTATCGATTGCGTGTAACCTTCGGCTGATATTTGTGACTGATTGTGTGAAACGACTGTTCGTTGTAGACCGCCATCATGTCCGTCGTCGCCCCCCGCCGCCGCCGCCATTCGAATTCGACCGCCGACCCCGCCCTCGACCGCGCCAGGTTGCTCAAGACCGACGACAACCCCGAAACTGATTTCGTGCCCCCACCACGCCCAAAGTCGACCCCCGTCGACGAGCGACCTCAGCTTCTTCGCCGAGCCAGTTCCGCGTCTGATTCGGATCGCTCCGAGAAGGAGACTATGCAGATTGATCCCCCGCAGTCAAGCCCAGAACGTCCAACTCGTCCTCTCCCCGCACCAAAGTCGCGAAGAATGGCAGCCAACCCCTCCATGCTCCCCGTACAGGCGCACGTACCCAAGGGCGGTATTGCGTCCTCACAACGCAGACTCTTTGTCATTTTGGAGCAGGCTTGCCTAGAGGCCTACAGAGTCACCAGCGGCGCGAAATCAAAAGGTGGCAGGGAGGGCGAGGTCAAATACACGCTCTTGAATTGCGACGATCACCAGGGCATCCTTGCAAAGACGGGCAGGGACATTGCCGACGCCCGTCCAGACATCACACACCAGGTAGTCTAATTCGTATTTGCACAGTCGAATCTGACCCTCGCCCTCGCAGTGCTTACTGACACTCCTCGACTCCCCCCTGAACAAGGCGGGCTTGCTCCAAGTTTACATTCACACCGCCAAAGGCGTCCTTATCGAGGTCAATCCGCACGTGAGAATACCGCGCACCTTTAAACGGTTCAGCGGTTTGATGGGTATGCATTTCATTCCCTCCTACATTTCGGTGCCTGAGCTCGTCCCACGCAGTTCAACTTCTCCATAAACTTTCTATTCGCGGTGTCAACGGTCCCGAAAAATTGCTCAAAGTGATCAAGGTGGGTCATCTTGACGTCCGCATGTCCCACCACTAATTCCGAGTCTAGAACCCCGTTACTGACCATCTCCCTGTCAACACCATCAAACTAAGCAAGTCTGCCTTCTATCATGTCACCCGACACGTTGCTGATGTCCTTTCTAGCACTCTCTGGTGACTCACAAACCGTCAAGTTGTCCAAATACTTGCGCACACTCCCGGAGACCCACTCTATCGCCATCTTTGTCGGCGCCATGGCCCGTGGTCGGGATGACTTTGCTGACCACGTTGTCGATGAAAAGATCAGTATCAGTGAATATCCGTTGAGTGCCTCGGTTGCATGTGGCAAGGTGTGTCTACTCCATTCAGTTGTCAAGACACTGATGGCCCTTTTTCCAAGTTCTGCTGTACTCTCGAGGATCTATGGGACATTGTATGATCTGAAATTGATATCACCAAACATGTACTTGTTAGAGATCCGTTTCGGTTGCATTTCACTCATTGCATTTCAACCTGCGTTGCCCTGACATTTTTGTATGATTAGACGAGACCCGCATCGTGTACTAGTAGCTAGACCGGAGCCCCACCGCGACTCAACTCGTGGACTGGCTCTGGAAAATAGTCATATTTACGTATGTAAATGGCCAGGTCGAGTGACCTAATCCAGTTTCAACTTGTCCTTGCTCCTCCACCTTGCTTTCGACCATGTCTTATTTACAACCAGCCAGCGTCAGCCCGCTCCCAGAGGGCATCACCGACCCCAACTACAAGCCTCTGCCCGGCCGGCTGGGCAACCTCACCCCCGCCCAACAACATGCCCTTGATACCCTCAAGAAACAGCTCGTGGACGAAGGCCGTTTCGTTCCAGAGAGAATGGACGATGCCACGCTGCTCAGGTGCGTCTGTGGTCCGTGCACACCCCATCTGCCACCACGATCGTCTCCGATGCCCACATGCATGGCGTGACCGACCCCCCCAGATTCCTACGCGCACGCAAGTTTGACGTGGCCAAGACAAAAACGATGCTCTTGTCCGCCGAGCAATGGCGGAAAGACTTTGGCGTGGACGACATCGTAGCGTAAGTCGCCCCCCCGCTCCGCAGCACCGCGACCGACCCACTCTTCCCCCAGCAACTTTGAGTTTACAGAAAAGGCAGAGGTGGACAAGTATTACCCCCAGTACTACCACAAGATGGACAGGGTGCGTACCTCCCTTTGCCTCTGGCCCGCGCTCACCCCCCCGCCCAGCACGGTCGCCCCGTCTACATCCAGCGTCTCGGGAAGATCGACGTCAACGCGCTCAACGCGGTCACGACCCAGGACCGCCAGCTCCGCCGGTTCGTGCTCGAGTACGAAAAATTCCTCACGGAGCGTCTCCCCGCGTGCGCCAGGGCGGTCGGGCACCCCGTCGAGACCTCGTGCACCATCATGGACCTCAACGGCGTCTCCATCACCTCGTTTGTCCGCGTCAAGGATTACGTCTTCCAGGCGGCTGGCATCGGCCAGGATCGCTACCCAGAGTGCA
Source organism: Phylloporus arenicola (assembly GCA_038091335.1). Classification (NCBI taxonomy): domain Eukaryota; kingdom Fungi; phylum Basidiomycota; class Agaricomycetes; order Boletales; family Boletaceae; genus Phylloporus; species Phylloporus arenicola. The sequence goes on along the minus strand of JBBPOH010000439.1, from coordinate 7,441 downwards.
TGGGCAAGTTTTACATCATTAATGCGCCCTGGGCGTTTTCGACTGTGTGGGCGATTATCAGGCCTTGGTTGGACGAGGTCACGGTCGCCAAGATTGACATCGTGAGCAGCAGCTCGGCCGTCAAGGAGAAGCTGCTCGCCCAGATCCCGGCCGAGAACTTGCCGGCCGAGTTTGGCGGGACGTGCAAGTGTGTCGGGGGCTGCTCGCTAAGTGATGCAGGGCCGTGGAATCCGCAGACGGAGCCGAACGGGGAGGCATAGATGTGTTGGGGTCGGCGGATGGGGCGGTCATCTACCTATACGCATGCCTAATCGTTTGAGCAACATGAGGACTAGATTCGGTGCTGCTAGCGCAAGCAAGACGGTACATAAGATTACAAGGAGGAAGCTTCGTTCATCTTAACCCACAGACCACCCTGCCAAGCTATCAGTAAACAAGGCGACACGCATCGACGAAGCCCATACCTCGATATGCAGAGTCAGGTGCGACCGCAACACGACCTTTTCCAACGCCTTGCGTCCCTCGGCCTGCGCCCACTCCGCCGGAGGGAGCGGCTGCGTCTCCATATCCAGCGAGACCTCGTCGATCGACTGCAACAGCCGGATGAGGAAGTACGACACCTCGTGGTACGCAAACTGGCCCATCATCAGTCCACGATGAGCAAATACGTCAGACGACCGCACCTGTTGACCAAGGCAGATACGCGGTCCCGCATTAAAGGGCAAAAAGATGAACGGATTCGGGACCAGATACGTTTGTAGACGTGCGTCGAGGAAGCGATCGGGATCAAAGAGGTGCGCTGCACGAGGAAAAACGTGACGCGAGGTCGGATCGCTGCAAGGGCTGTCTCACCGTCAGGACCCCACAGATCTTTTCGGCGGTGCATCAGGAAAACGCAGTACAAGACCCTGTTTACAGATCGGTGTAAGATGTGAACGGCGAGTTGGTCGGGTGGGCTCACATCGTATTCGGGGGCATATAAAAGGATGGTCCGCCGTTCACTCCTGGCAATACCTGTTCTTCAGCAGACAATCTGAAGGATTATCAGGGCAAGGGGCGGGACTGCGCAACCAAGTGTCGTACCTAACGTTAAAGGGACTGCACCATCTTAGAACCAGCGATGCCTAGGAGAGAATGACTTACACGGGTGGGTAGAGTCGAAGAACCTCTGATACAATGGCCCTGGATCAGCATACATGATTTGGCAGGTGGTCATATGCGTCGCGCACCATTAATAAACGCCCTCAGATACTTCATCTCCCGCATGTCGTCATGCGTCGGCCGACCAGAAACACCGACTTTGGTGATGATCTCCTCTCTCAACCGTGCAAAGACATCTGGATGCTGAGAGAGCATATAGACCGCAAATGTCAGCGTTGCAGCTGTCTGGGTGTGCAAACTTAGTACGCGATCATGTTCACACCACGGTATCAACGTACCGTGTCACTCCCAGCGATCATGATGTTGAGCGCCTCGTCCCTGATGATCGTTTGATCTGAGGACTGCTCGTCAGTACAGCCCCTGCGTTGCATGCGCCAGATTACGACCTTGGGTATAATTTGTCAAATGTTCCAAGAGCGTTTCTCCTTCCTTGACCTCCGGCGTGGCGTCTTCGGGATTCAGCCTGAGACGCCCTTCTTCGCCCTTCTTCGCGAGCGCATCCGCGACGATAGGGTCAACAAATTGGTGGCACGCCTTGACGTGCTCTTCGACCTTGTTCTTCCAAAGCTCGGCAAAGCGCCATAAAGACCCATAGTTGTACCGATAGGCAATGGTGGTCTGCGCCTCCCTGAACGCACGGATAAGTCGATTAGCCGGATGATTCAAAATCGCCGGGTCTTGGGACAGTGGCGAGGTTGGTGGATAGACGAGGCCAGCCGAGAGTGTGCAGATGTCTTTGCCAAACAGAAACTCAGTCGCCGAATCGAGCGTGAAACGCGTTGCCAAGTCCTGCATGTTGACGGGGTGCCCCGCGCGCAGGCGGATCTTGAGCTGGTGAATGGCATCTTGCGCGTGTTTTTCAAATATGTCAAAGTCGCTGATGCGATCGCGGACAAAGAACGGGCGGGTCATGGTGCGATGGAACCTGTGCAAAATCTCTGTCAGCGCGGTAGACAGACCAAGAGGACGGAGTGGATGCGTACTTCCAGATGTCGCCTAAGAACGAGAGTGAGCCCACGGGGTAAGCATGACTTTGGAAGGACGCCTACCATCAGAGTTGAAAACGCCAGTTCCCAAAAGAGAATGGAATTGGTCAAAAAAGAGGGGCCCTTGGCGCACTTTTTAGTATACCTGAGGATCTGCTCTGGGCCTCGTGCATGGCTCACCTTTGACATACGAAGTAAAGTGCGTCGAGAGAACTGCCTTAAGTGGATGGTATCAGTTGAGAGTGAAGAAATGAGCAAGTAGGCCCACCTTGATGTATTCAGGCTCTGTCGTGCATATCTAATTAACCAGCCCACATCACGCACATAAGTACATAGCTAGCCAGGAGAAGAGAAACTTGCCTTGTTTTCAAACAACATGTAAAGATTGATTGTATTCCCGTTTTCTTTACATTCACTCGCCATGTATTCAGCTGCAGCCGTGAGGGTCAACATATTTATGTCCGAAAGCATGGATGCACTTGCCCAGATAGCCATTGCTGGAATTCCACACGATGGTCGAAAGCTTATCCAGTGCGCCAGGCCAGTTGGACTTTATGCTTGGGGGAAGGACTGCCCCGCGCCGTGCCGCGTGTCTGCGATGTTTGATCTGAGTGTACAGAACACTTGCCGCAACCGAGGCTGGAAACGCGAGTAGGTATGCTGGGATGCGTAACCACAGTGGCACGGGTGCTGCAAAAAATGCCTTATATATGTGAACACCAATGTACACCGCTGCTGGCGGAGAGAGTAGTCGAGGAAGAAGATTAACCAGGGCGACTAGTCCTGGTGGTAACTGCATCGTAGTTACAGTATGAGGGTGAAATCGGAGCGCATATTCGCGTTACATAAGTCATGATAATCGGAAAAACTTACGCTACATGCTTGCGTGAGGTCCGATCTGTTATCAGGGCCGGAGGTAAAACGCAAGCCCCGTTTTAGTCATGCCCCTTACAAGCACCACCACGGCTGGATCAACCAGCCTAAAAATGAGAAACTGGTGATTTATTTCAAGTTTAGTCTCGCTCTGGCCACATTTAGGCCAGCCCTAAATATTGATGCGGCCGTGGTGAAGCCTCGGAAACCCAATGGAGTTACAGATAACCCGGGAAATGCCAAAAGCTGGAATGGATTTCAATCACTTACGGGACCAGCGAGGTATCTCTTGACCTCTCTCAGAAGTTGCGGAAGTTCCGCATTGCGTTGCGACGGATGGAAACGGCGACGTTGAAGCAGACAACGATGGATAGGTTTATCGCGGCCGAGGTGTCGCGGTAGTCACACATGTCGCACGCGTGACTTATAGTCACACCTACTGTGTAGTGGACCGCCCGAGGTCATTGCATTGCATTATGAGAAGTTCAACGTTCAACTGTATGGTACTTATTATGTCTAAGCGACGCAAAGAACCAATACATAGGAAAGCTTGCTCACTTACAAGACAGCACCGGAACCCGCTGTCCATTTCCACCGCTTACTGATAGGCTACATACATAAGAAATCGTAAGCTGTGATACATAAACTTCCATTACATGTTCTCTGCGTGATGAGCCTCTTCCATCCTGACCCATAAACCATCCTACATCATCCGGTTAGAGATGTTTGTAACGAAAGAAAAGGGACTCAGCACTTACCAGGACATACATGGTGAGGCGACTCCGGATAATCACCCTCTCCACACTCTGCCGACCAACAGCCTTTGCCCAGCTGGCTGGTGCAAGCGTCTGTACGTCCTTCGCAAGGGAGACCGATGAGAAACATTGGAACAACCGGACGAGGAAGTATGACACTTCATTGTACGCAAACTACCGACACATTAGAATGTCAGGAACACATTCACAGGGAGAAATTCACCTGTTGACCCAGACAGATTCTCGGACCAGCATTGAAAGGTAAAAAGATGAACGGATTGGGAATCAAGTACTTGTGGAGCCGTTCATCGAGGAACCGATCGGGATCAAACTCGTCAGCTGGGGGACACAGTGAGCATGACACATGAGAAGATGATATGATCTTCACCGTCTGGGCCCCAAAGATCCTTCCTGCGCTGCATAAGGAACACCGAATAAGATACACTGAAACATCTCAGGTCAACATAAGGCAAGGAAACGTTTCCTGTGCCTCACCGTGTGTTTGCAGGGACATAAATGGGTTGACCCCCTTTAGCGGCAGGCAGAACTACCGGCTCAGTGCTCGTTCTAAAAGTACATGAGTTCGGGTGCATGTCTCCAACAAAAGTCCTACCTGTTGTTGAAGGCACTGCAAAACGAACCATTCAATATTCTCACTCGGGTAAGGGTGGAGGGCAACTTACACAGGGGGATATAATCGAAGGGTTTCTTCACAACGTGTGTCAATGGTGTAATCTACAGGATCCAGCAACACATACCGTTAATGACTGCCCTCAAATATTTCATCTCACGCAAGTCTTCTAATGTTGGGGTCCTCGAGTTCCCCACCGCAGTCAGGATCTCCTCACGAACTTTTCGGAGCACATCAGGATGCTCGGACAGCATCCAAACGGCACACGTCAAGGTTACCGCAGTCTACCACACATGCAGATCCACGGTGTGAACACGGGTATGCAAGTTAGAAAGCATTCCTCACCGTATCCCGGCCTGCGATCATAATATTCATAATCTCGTCCCTGATCGTGATATGGTCTACGAAATCAAATACATGAGTATACAATGTAATATAAAGTGAGTACTCACCTTCTGTGCAGTTAACGAGATGATCAAGCAGCGTGGACTCCTCTTCGTTTTTCTCGGAGGCCAAACCAGCCTCTTTTAGTGCCTTTTTCTTCGACAGCGCTTCCTCCAAGATTGGGTCAACGTACTCGTGACAAACATGCATATGCTTCTTCACTTCATCGCTCCAAAATTCAAACAATCTCCAGCCATTCCCCATACGTCCTCGAATGGCGGTTGCCAATTGCGCTTCGATGAACGCATGGAAAAAACGACTGACAGGGTGGTCCTGAGACGCGATGCACGAGGCGGATGGGGAATTAGGAGGATAAACAAGCCCGGCTGAAAGCGAGGCAACGTCTTTTCCGAATAGGAATTCCGTTGCGGAGTCCATTGTAAATCGTGAAATCATATCCTGATGAGCACTGTGAGTGATACAGCCGAGCACTGTTCGATAGGGATTGTACCTGAAAGTCGATCGGGTAGCCTTGCTTGAGCCTCACCTTCAGCTGGCTCAAGGCATCATTGGTGTGCTTTTCGAATATCTCAAAGTCACTAATCCGGTCCTTGGTGAAGAATGGGCGCGTCATTAAACGATGAAACCTAGGATTCAAAGTATATCAGTATGTGAGAGGCGTCCAACGCTGCATTTTGGCATACTTCCACATATCCCCTATAGGACACCGTTGAGCAAAAACAAAAGAGATAGAGGAGGTCGTACCATCAGCATTAAAGACGCCGGTTCCGAGGAGGGAGAAAGCCAGGTCAATGGACACCGGTCCTGTAAGAACTTGTCAGATGCTAAGGTAAAGAGTAAAGAAGGCTAACCCTTTGCAAAGGAGTTGAAACTTGTCGCGAGAATTGCCTAATAGCAGCGATGAACAAGAGTTCCGGACAGGAATGGTGAGCCTGCCTTCATATGTTCAGGCTCAATGGTAAAAATCTGCAGGCACCGTGAGCGATCAATGGTGATAAGCTCGTATCAAGGAAGACATACCCTCTTATTCCAAAGCAATTCGAGGGTGATCGCATTGCCGTTTTCCTTGTACAACCGGTCAAATACTTCTCCTGTAGGAGGGTAAACGGATTGTATGATCTCTGATCCAAATCGTACACACCCAAGTATCCCCTGCGGAAGTTGCGCACATTTGCGAGTAGTATGTCGAGACCACCTGGCCACTTGTTGGGTACTCGAGGGGCTAAAATGGCACCATTCATCGCAGCCTGGCGTTTATCGCGGAAGTTTGCATATACCATGCTGCTGGAGAACGCGAGAAATAGTAATAATAGGCAGAGTGGAAGTTGCAGCCAAGTGGGCATGGACACGATGAAAAGTGATCTGAAAAGGCTGATTCCGCAGAAGGCTATGGCCGGCGGAAGAACGATACGGTGAGCATTCGTAGCAATGCACACGATGCCAGGAGGTAGTTCCATATTGGGATTCGTTGAAGAGAGATTCAGAGGGGCTGACACGAAGTCCATGCCAACTGGATTATATAACCAGGTGTCAGTCTCAGTGAGCTGTGCTTGTCTCGCTTAAGTTATTTGCTGCGCACTGCATGCGATGACATCCCAACACTCAGATTGGAGTTAGAAAGCTGGATTCCAAGTGCCCATCCAATGATCTGCGGTAAATCAGAATCTTCACGTCGGAGTTATGCGGGGATCTAATATCCGACAGTCACTGCCCCACGCTGCACTCCGGCGGCGAAACGACCGGAACCCCCTCAATCACCACTCGGGGCTGAATTTCTCCCGGATTCCCCAATGCGAATCGCCTCCACCGCCCGCAGTATTCGATGGGGAACTTGAATATTGGCCGTGAGAGCAACGGAGGTTAACGAGACTGTCTCGTCAACGTCTCTTATGAAAACTGCCAAGTACTAGCATGAAACAGAGAGATCTCGATCCATGCGGAATGCGGGGAAGATTTGCACGGACAATACAATCAGCATCCTCTGTTCAACGTTCAGAGCTGTCTTTTTCTCTATTGGACTTTTGATACCCTTGTGCAACCGTAGCTGGTTGCATCAACTGCCAAAGGTGCGTCAACACCAGGAGTCCGAACTTTTGAACACATTACCACCGCCCTTGCGCACATAGGCATTAGTAAATTGACAACTAAGTCTTGCTTAGGGACTAGTCGTCTCTGCAGGTTCCGTGGGAACTCTATCATCGGACGACACCGTCGTTTTCTGACTCGTGTGCAAGTCTCACCAAAGCACAGGCCACAATCAAAGTCTTAGGCTGCTCTCAGTGCAGGTGGTACGTAAGGCGTACTGTGGATAAATTCCTTTGATGTAAGTAACCAAACGAGAGACCGAACACATGTATTGCACTGCCCGCAGCCTTCGAGTAGCAAGTAATTGCTGGTCACCGGTGCGAAGCTAGAAATTTACATCCACCAATTCTACTTGCTAGATCCCCATTGAATGGTTACTTTACAGTCCCGTCAAATCAATCATTATATGCGGTGGTTGCCGGTAGGTCACTTCTCGGCCTTGTTTGTGCGATCGTCGCCTTATGAAATGTGCCCATCATTTCCGGCCTTGAGTTACTGCTCGTTCTTACACGAGCAGCTCAAACGCCTGCATTGGTAAGTCGCCG
>JBBPOH010000438.1:0-13540 GCA_038091335.1 Phylloporus arenicola | reverse complement strand
AAGACACGTACTTGTTTGTCGTGGACGGCCGACTTGTGATCTTGACCGTCATGACAGCGACAAGCCCATCGATGGCGTTCGTGCCGGGAACAGCGACGCTTTGGTAATGGTTAATACCGTTGCTGGAATTCTGGAGCAGCCCAGAAACGTAGCTGACAGAGGTGAGGTATGTATAACCGTTGAACGACGTCTGGCCCGAATACGTGCTCGCATTCGTAAGGTTTGAGGTGGGAATGACGCTCGACTGTGCAGTAGCGTTCCCAATTAGCCAATCACGTCCGAGATCATATCTACGACGTCATGTCAGCACAGATCCATGTAGTATTCTAGGCACAGACCCGTTGATGATGATGTCGTGTAGGTCTGTGAATGATCAATTATCATCGATCGTGTTGATAAGGGAAGCCTGCGTGATGAACGCACCAGCGATCGGCATCTCATAAGAGACGGCCATGAAAATTGCATTGCTATCGGCATCAGGCCCGTTCTGGCTCCAATACCGGATGTGATTGCCGCCTTCAATCGTCTCTTCACAAGTGCCGAGTTGGGCATTGCCATAATCCCATCGTATTTCTGCTGTTTGGTTGACTGTTGGCCGGAAAACGTTAGGGAGAAAGAGAAAGGATACCCATGCAGAATGGAACACACCATATCCGTTTCCGTCACCGAGGTTCGCAGCTTGGGCGTCACCAGAATGCTGACCCAAGCATTCGGTCGAGAAACCAAACGACCTAGACATGGGAGGATGGTTAAGGGCAGAACTGTGACAAGGAAAGGCACACTGACTGATAATAGTTGATGAGCTCGCCATTATTCACGCTGCTCTGAAGAACAGATGAATCGGAGTAGGCTGACAAAATGACGTTGAGAGGTTCCCCAAGCCCTGCTGGATATGTGCCTTGCACTTGCTACGGGAGCAAAGGAATTGAATGGCGTCATTCGGAACGGGTATGAAATGCAGCACGCACTGTAAGCATGCTGCCACCTCCGTTCATTGGGATATAGTAGCCATAGTTTGTGTTGCGTCGTTGGGGAGGCTCCAATAAGCGTGCTGAGAGTAGGCATGGCGTCGACAAGGTAGCAAGCAACCAAACGAGCAAGCCTAGGGAGGGAGAATGCATGTTGACTTGGGAGGGCAGCAGACTCGATCTGCCGGGTATGAAGGAAGGGAGAAGAGAATGGAACTATCAAACCTTGACAGTTCCTCAACAAGGTCCATTTCTTCCGTTTATTATTCTCGTCGCAACCCCAAGTGCCAAAGGCTTATGTAACCCAAATCAATTCTAGGCTACACTCGCCTTCTTCGAGGTAAGCTTACGACTCGCACACTCCAGCTTGTGGGCAAGTTGGGATTCCTAGCGTCGCCTGTTCGCAGCTAGAAGCCGTTGCCAAAATTATCATGCCACGCGCTTCTCAAGTGGTTGCTGTTTATTAGTAACATATACGTGCCTCACGACCTGGACCTGCAGTCCCGCGTAAGAACTCGCCATTTCGATCCCTCGTAGCTTTTAAAGGTCTACTCGACTCTATCTGACTGAAAATCCAGAAATGATTCGTCGTAGCCTAGAGGCCAACAGGTGATGTTACCACCGTCATCGAGTATCGAGCAGCCCTGTGGTGATAATAATGGCTGATATTGGTCATGATGATAATCCCTGTCAGGCCCTGCCGAGCGCATCGAGGACCTTGGTTCCAATCATACGATCGAGCATAGCACCAAAGCTCGCCCAGATCATACGCGTTAGACTATATCCCGGAGAAGCATCTATCAGGCGGAGGTACCTCATCCCCTTTGCCTTTTAATAATTGATGTGATGGTGGCGCACCTACAGATAGTCAGCATGTCCAGCGTCAGACGAGAGACTGGCAACCTCGTCAGCAGCTACGCCGGAAATGAGCTCATGGGAGAGCTTGGCCTTGTGAGGGTGTTGCTGACGAGTAGTCAGCAACCAAATCACATGGTTCGCAGACCGTGCGTCATTGTGAAATTGGTCTTGTTGGAGAAGGACTTGTCTGAGAGGAGGGCAGAACATCGCGACGATTTCCGACAACGCCCGGGTACAGCCACAGCAAGGCAGCGCGACAAGCAGTGCCATTTGTCTTTCTACAGGCTGTCTTGTGCACGCAAATCATCCTGGTCTGCGAGGCGGTCCTGCCCTCACATGAACCAGACCGATTGGTATCCCGTGTCTCCACTTTTTCTCTTCCTAAAAACACTGATGTTCTGATAGAGGACGCCTGTCACATCTGAGTATGGGCCTCAGGTCTAAGCCTGCACATATCAACGATCTCGTCAGGGTGCATTCCTGCGGCTACGTGACGATCGTCGATCGCTATCGGATGCTATCATAGTGCATGATTCATCACAACCGGGGAGGCTCCGAGTTCGCCGATGAATATGTGTACAGACACTCAGAGCTGGCTAGGTAATATTTCGGAATAGAACGTCGTAGAAGGTGGGCACCTGTCCTTGCTTTCGCGTCTAAGATAATCTGTGCTTTCAACCGTCTTGATTCGCGCGTGCTATTTTTTTTTAGCTCTGGTAACGATAAGCTACAGAACGGTGAGACGAAACCCCTGATTCATGCGCCGATCAAACTTTGACTTATAGATGCCTATCGAACTCAAAAGAGCACTCGAGCGATGAACGAGCCAAACACGTATGATCAACAATTGTACACAAGGGGCATAAGACGTATCACAAGAAGCAACACTACAACCCACTATCGTCACACTTTACAGGTTTCTCGGTAGGCAGTCTCACTCATTCACAATCGAAAGGCTTGGTCTCAGCAAGGCGATTCTCATAATCGCTGCAGGGCGTATTTGTTTATGCACGTGACGGATTCACCAACATTAATGCCAGCTGGAGAGCGGGAAAGCCTGGCGAGCGTGCTAGGCTGTCGTCACGTTGCTAGCTTTAGGTCATGCACGGTGGTTCACATGATGACGGTTCAGGAGAACCTGGGTATTTATAGGAAGAACTTTTTCCCCGTACCTCTAGAGTCTAGGCGATGGTTTCATAGGCAACTTGCTTAAAAGTGCTGTGTGTGGAGACTCGACATGAACGTTCCGTAGTGACAGCGTACGACGTCTCGTTCGAACCTCGAAAATCCGGTGTAGTTGGAAAGAGTAGCGAGCATGCACAATATTATTGTCGCAGTGAACATCCTTACGCAAGTGAAGCGCCGAGGCGTTGATTTGAACAACTCGAGATGGATCAAACTCTCGAGAGGAACCCTTGGCGGATGTTACATCACAGCCCGGCAGCGGTGAGGCCGCATCAGCGTTTACTTGGTAACCTCCAATACGGCAGGTTCTGATGAATGATATCCAACATTGGCAGCTAAACTAACTCATGCAATGCATCCATGCTTGCGGACTGTCTCAAAATACGAGTGACGACACTGGGCCCGGTCATTGGAAGCGAGTCAGTGATGCTCGTCCAGTAACACACCCTTAGACAGCAGTCCTTGTATATTGCGCGTCTTAGCCGTACTGCCTCATGTGAAGCCGTCTCTTATCAGAACTCACCCCTTTTTCTGTGTATGATAAGACAGAACACGCAAACAAACGCAGTTTGCTAATCGCGGGCTTCAGTATTATGGTACAGCATTATTCGAGTACAACGCTTGCCGCAAACATTGAGGGTATGCAACGTCACGTCAGAGACAAAAAGTCCAATCAATGATAGTTCCGCAGGTGCTCAATCACTAGTGCCTGTGACGATGATGGTGGTGGTGGTGGTGCCCATGATGAAAATTGTAGTGATGACCGTGATGATGCTCCCTGGCTCTGTCGAACGCATCGAGGCCCCTGATCTCGATGAAGCGATCGAGCATAGCACCACCAAAGCCCGCCCTGATCACAAGTTAGACGTTACGAGAGTGTGTAGTATGGAATGGACGTACGTGATCTCCTGTGCCCTGGGGTGGTTGACATACTGACCCCTTTGCTCTTGGTGGCGATGGTGCATTTTCATAGCCTACGACAGTCAGCATGGATCGTATCAAAAGAGAGGATAACAGCCCTCGTAGGCAGCAAGGCCCGCCATGAGTTCATGGGAGAACTTGGCATGATGTTGGTGGTGGTGGTGCTATCGAAATGGACTCGTCAGCAAGTGAATGATATGAGGCACAGATGTTACAGTGTGCTCACATGGTGGCCATGATGGTGTGTCATTGTGGAGTTGGTCTTGTCTGAGTTCAACAGCAGCTTTATCTGCATGTTGTGCTACACATGCTGCAGCGTACAGCCGCTTCTTGCGTATGCCAGAAGATCTTCCTGAAAGCCTGACTCCTGCTCGTCCTGCTCACTGGCAGCTTCAGAAGTTCCGAACAGAAGCCTCGGAAGGCTTCTTCTCCGCACCTGTTGGGGCGCTTCCATTCCAGGTCTTTGGTAAGTCGGACGACCTCAAGCGCTCGCGCGTGGCAGCAAAATCGCGCAGGATCGCGTCCAGAGTGGTCTTGTTTCCGTTGCATGCGGCGAGTGCTTCGTCAGTACCTCCCTCAGAAAGACACTCACTGCGCAAGCCAAGCTTCATACCCTACCCTCCAGAGGGGAGTGAATGTGTCGATAAGCAGCACCGCGTCTCCCTCTGACTCTCCTTTTCCGGGATGAGACAAACCTTGGTTGCGGAAACGGGTCGCCCAGACGATGTCCTTGATGCGTATGGACTGGACTTGGGATTCACGCGAGGATCAGATGAGGGGCGCGGACTCATCGAGCTTCGGGAGATATTCCTGACTAAGCCAACGCTTCTTCAGAGGAACGCCCGAGCCTATGTAGACGCCGGGGTGACCGCTTGGGATGAGAAGGGCATTGAAGGTGGGGTACAAGGGAAGACACTGTACGGGGACAGGCTAATCGGGCACACAGGATCGCGCTCATGTGCGGGCTCTGCACCGGGGCCTTGGTTTCACGGACGTGCGCATGTCTTTATCTTCAGGCTAACATCCGTGTCAGCATCAGATTTATGATATCCATCCATGTTTGACCGACCAACGTGCGGGAGAACCACCGGGAGTTGGTCACAAGGTGCCCATCCTCTTTGACAGCATTCGAGGTCGTGGACTTGCCTGATACAGTCAAGCGACTATGTTGCAAGTCAATGACGATATCCTCCGACTGGAGGCCGCGCAGCTCGAATGTGGCTGTCACAACATTCAAATCCCCCAATTCTTCCACATCCATTCTGAAGGTATCAGGCAAGTGTGTGGATGGAACGTAAGTAATAAGGAACACACTCACCTCGAACGGAACGAATCGAATTGAGGTGTTGTTTCTTGTGTTATTTGGTTGAATGATGCCGCACCTGCGCACCTCAAGCCTCGGCAGCAAGCACGCTAGCACGGCCAGAAGCGAGCATGGTGTATGTTACAAACAGTTTCCTCGGCGTAGAAACACATTCAATTTGCATGAAATCTGGTCGAAAGGACAGATAAGACGAAATTCAAGTAGGACTACTGTGTCCTCTGTATGGATACCAAGTCTTCGCCAAGAAGGCCGTCCTCAAAGTAAGACGCGTCTGTGACTCCAAAGACCCGAACTCTTCCAGATCCCATTGTACTGCTGGCGTACGTACTGCTTCAGTAGCGGCAGGTCAGTGCAGACTCTGAAATTGTTTTTCGCAGCCAGTCTGGCGTCGGCTGGCCCGTTGCAAGTTAAGTTACAATCACATGTCGTTCAAATTCGCGCTTTACTTTGGGTATACAACAACGCGTAGTAGTACAGTCGGGGAAGACACAACATCAATAACCTTTACTGTAGAGATCTTCGGCTGGACAGGATATCAGCGAATACAACGTCTGTAGATTTGACCACCCACCATGCCTCTTGGCCTTGGCCTTGTCAAGCGTATCGAGACCTTTGGTTTCAACAACGTGGGTGATGAAAGCACCAGCGGCAGCCGCCCTAGTCGTACGCATTAAGATACTGCACCTAGGGGTAGCATGGCGGAACGCACAAAAACTCCTTTGCCGTGGAGTGGCTGGATTCCACCCCATTTTTCCTCTGGTGCTCTTCCCACGCTTTCGCAGCCTACAGAATGATCAGTAAGCCCTTTGTTAAAGTAGAAGGCAGTGCACCTCGTAGGACGCAGCAGCGGCGATGAGTTCATGGGAGAGATGGGCCTTGTGGGGCGCGTTCACGACCTTTTGATGGCACGTTAGTGAGCGAATCGCATGAGCGCAGCGATCTACTCACTTCATCGTAGGCTTGCTTGGTCATTCTGAAGTTGGGTCTTGTTTGATAGAGAGTAGAAAGTGGGGTGAGATAACAGATCAGTGATTGGGGTGGGCTTTATATCCGGATCAATTGCGAATTGATGGCACTGCCTTTGGACAGCTGATACGGTTTCACGCCAAATGATGCAGTGCTCAGTTGTGAGCTGTCAGTCTAGGATTGTGATACCATGGGAGTTCTTGGGGCTTGTCTTGTTGGTGAACAAGGCAAGCTGTGCTTGTTGTACAAATATTTGTGCCAATTGTTCCTCTCCATTGTCTTCAGTTCAAGCTTCTCCCTGGCTAGCTCTCGTAAATCCGCAGCAAATGGTGCCATGCTATTTTTCACCGCTACTGGGTGACCAGTCCCCTATGAGGCTGAGGCTAGTTACCTGAATGAACAATGGCAATGCCAAGGGATTCGTCGTCGTATTCACATTTGCCGGTGAGTGCTTATTTTTGGGCTGCTCGTTTTGTGAAGGACCCTCGTTTTCCGGCGTTGAACGTCACACTGCCTTGCAGCGCTTCACCCCAGTTCCCACGGAACTGTCGGTTCGAAGCCCTTAATCTGATTATCTGGGGTTGGTGCAGGGTCAATGGCATGGCGACGCGCGCGCGCCACACGGTGTACTCTCCCCAACCCCTCACAATTTAGATTATCCAGAGGATTATACGGTGGTATGTAGTCCACAGAGTTGTCGTCTCCTTTGCTCCGATTAGAATCGAGCGCATCGCATCGAGTCAGCCCGGTTACCTCGTTGTATACCGGTGGCATGCGGTGTCTAGACACGTCGCCTTCGCAGCTCTGCTGCGTTCGTTCTCTGGCTCCGGGAAGAACACGTCGCTTCCAAGGCGTTGCGGAATACGTTAATCGGGTGTAGTTGGGTTAGATCTAGGTACGGGAGTGCAGGCTGCGATCCGATAGGCTAATCTTCGTAGGCGTATTCACATGCCGATTGCAATTGGGTCCGATGCCGAGCTGCTGCATGCGGACGCAGCGACTTGGCGTTGACTCAGCCCATTGCGTGGCAGGGCTGCGCAAGCCCTCCGCATCCTTCGGGAGCCAGGTGTCCGCAGCAAGGGCGACTTGTCTTGTCCTAGGGTATGGCTGGTGGTGGTCAGACTGGCCAGGATAGCCGATGGAATGTCGTATGTTTTTTCTGTGATTTTCCTGGACTTGGTTGGCGGTGAGGCTGTGCATTCCCGCCATTTCGGTAACACGCGTTCTGAGCTTGAAAAGCTGTGAAAATTGGATCGTTTATAAGCCGCCCGAGTCAGAGCCGTGTTCCATCCTTTTCTCTTCCCGACACCCACTACTCGAGGAGCAGCCACGTAACTGCTCCTTCCCCCCGAGTCACTTGTACTCTTCTCATCCGTGAGTGATTCAGTTCGATCCCAATCCGTTTCATCGTGTCTACGTGTGCACTTGCTCGGCGCAACCCATACCTGTACCGATTTCTGTCATTCGACTGAAATCAGCATTCTTTGGCATTGCCATGTCTGCATCTTTACATGGCCATGCGTCGATCCCTGGGTCGCCCGATCTGTCTCGTTCGCCCATCCCCGGGCACTCGCGAACATCATCGGTGCGGCCCTCGGGGTCACGCCCGTCTCAGTGCTCCCCGAGTCACACTGATCTCTTGCCGCACACGGATGCACACGATACCCCCTGTGCTGAGAATGAGGCGCTGATCTCATCGTCCCATGGTTCCAGACCCGCCAGGCCCTCCGCGTTGTTGCCTGGCACCGACCCGAATCCAATTACCCCTCACCACTCAGCAATTTCCCATCAATATCCATCATCATCTACAGATCACAATGTCCCCCATTCACAGTACCTGCTAAATCAACGGCCGATCTCACATCATCCCGGTCTATCATCCATCCCCGGTCATCAGGTCTCCTCGCCCATTGTCCTTGAAAGTTCAGAACTTTCAAGCTCGTCCACTCGCCATGCTGCGATAAACAGCCATTTTGCACGTCCACGGACGTCTAAACAGGTCTTTAGTAACATCTCTGATCTTGCCGCCCATTATGGGATACCCCAGTTTCTGCCAATTGCTCCTCGTACAACTCCACGTAGAACAGAGATCGAAACCTCTTCGTCGCAACCATCCGATTCCTTCTTGTCTTCTCCCGATTTCGCAAACCTTTGCTCCAACTATTTAACTATGCTCTCGCAACACCCTGGCGATAATGGCGCGAACGATGTCCCTTTAGAGGGCGCTGCGCCGGCACCGACTATAGCAGTGTCGGATGTTGATGCCGTTCAGTCGCTGATGGACGTGTTCAATGGTTGGTATCCCGCTCCACTGTCTGCGGTCGAACTGAACTTATCTCGTTGCGTTATAGCCACTCCCGAGCTTCAGATGTCCAACGACCTGAACGAGTTCTTGACTTCGCCGCTCATTGATTCGCCCTTCGACGACGACTTGCTCACCACCCCTGCCGTCGGGTCCGACATGCATGCGGACATCATGACAAGTCCCCTGATGGGTGACTTTGGTGGCAATGATATGTCTGGCGACTTTCCCCCGTTGTTCGAGTTCGACACTATTTATGAGAAGCCTGCCCAAGAGGAGTCTCTCCTTTTCCCCCCTCAACAGAACCAAAATCTCGAGCAACTATTCACTATAGATTCTCCAAACACACCTTTTCTCGACACCCCTTCGACCGACAAGACTGTTCCTTCCAAACGCAAATCCACCGTGACTGGTACTCGCAAAAACATCACACCTGCGTCGCTTGTGCCGATTGACGCGCCCATCCAATTGCGCAAGTATGTCACGCCTTCCGCTACTTCTCGGAAAGAGCTTCCTGCCACCTGGCGGCGCAAGCGGCTTCGTACCGTTGGTCCTGACGAGGTAGACGAACTTGCCGATGAAAGTCTGGTTCCTACTCCCACGGAGCAGGATCAGATTGAGGCAAAGCGACGTCAAAATACGATTGCCGCTCGTCGCAGTCGGAAGCGGAAGCTCCAGTACCAGCAGGAATTGGAGGAGAGTTTGGAACAGTACAAGGGGGAGAGCGAGTTGTGGAAGCAGCGGACGATGATGTGCCAGGCGTTGCTTCGCAGCCACCGCATCGAGTGTCCGGACTTTGCTGATTCATGATTTTTCTCTATACCTTTTTTCTTTCCTTTTCCTATGCAAACGACTTCATCTTCGATGCCCCGTGTGTATGTACACCCATCATCAGATTTTCCCCCTCCACTGGTTTAGGCGCATCGTCGTAACCCCCCCATCCCTATTTTGATCTTGGTGCTTTCTGTCCAATCGTTGCAATCAGTAGCTAGACTGAGAAATCAATCGTTCTTTGAGACGTCCATCAGCCAGTATTCCCCGCGCCCACTCCACCTCTGTTGACCTGGGTGGTCAAAGTCCTACTCGACGCTTCACCATGTATGCCACCCCAACCTACGACCGCCTTGAAGGCGGCATGGGCCCACCCAGACCAGCCAGAACACTCCCCTGGAAAAAGATAGCGATCGGATGTAGCGTACTCATGGGTCTCGTCTGGTTTTTTGGTCCCCGTGGAGAAGTCCTCTCAGCAGGTCAGTCTCCTTTTTTTTCTTGCACCACAAAACGACCTCTCCACAGACCCTCCAACGCCTGGATTCCTAGGTGATGTTTACCCCCCAGAAAAGATACCCTACGAGACACACGCGCCCAAGCCAACCACTTCCTCCCTGCCCACCGACCCCGAGACCGACCCCGACCCGCTCAAAACGGTGCACTGCACCGCGCCCTATGCACCACACCTCCCGCTCGTACAATACGCCCTCATGATCGACGCCGGCTCGACCGGCTCCCGCATCCACATCTACAAATTCAACCACTGCGCACGCGCGCCCGCGTACGAATACGAAGTCTTCCGGATGACCCAGCCAGGGCTCTCCGGCCCCGCACACGACGCCGCATGGACGCCGGCCGACGCGGCGCGCAGCCTAGACGTGCTCCTCGACGAGGCGGCGCGCGTCGTCCCGGTGGCGCTGTACGCGTGCACGCCGCTCGCTGTGCGCGCGACGGCGGGGCTGCGGCTGCTCGGGCCCGCGCGGAGCGCTGAGATTCTGGGCGCGGTGGAGGCGCGCGTGCGCGCGACGCCGTTTGTGGTCGCGGACGACGGCGTGGGGATCATGGACGGGCGGGACGAGGGGGTGTATGCGTGGCTGACGGTCAACTATTTGATGGGCGCGCTTGGCGGGGAGAGTGTTGCGGTGCTTGATCTGGGCGGCGGGTCGACGCAGATCGTGTTTGAGCCCGAGCGGGGCGCAGTGGCGCCGGTGCTCAAGGATGGCGAGCATAGGTATGAGCTCTCGTTTGGGGGGGAGGAGAGGGTGCTATACCAGCATTCGTATTTGGGCTATGGGCTCAAGAGCGCGAGGGAGAGCGTGCACCGTGTCATCGAGTTTATGGACCGGCTGAGGGCGACGAGGGCGGGTGCCGAGGGAAAGCTACCCCGGGTGGCGAATCCCTGTCTCGCACGGGACACGACAAAGGAGGTCGAGGTGCCTTTGGAAGACGGCACGGCCCGGGCGCTCATGGCGGGTGAGGACGTGGGCAACTTTGAGGCTTGCAACCGGGTCCTCGAGCTCGTCATGGCCAAGGATGCGTAAGTGCACTCTGTCACCGCTCTGGATGCTGCTCACGCTCGACAGCATCTGCGAGGTCAAACCGTGCTCGTTCAACGGCGTCTACCAGCCCTCAGTGTTGGACGCGTTCCCGACGGGCAAGATCCTCTTGCTGTCGTACTTTTACGACCGGGTCATGCCATTGATACCCCCTCCGCCTGCTGGTGTCCAACCGCATATCACAGTATCGACGATTGCCACGCTTGCACGCCAAGTCTGCGCGGGACCGGTCAGCTGGGAGGAACATTGGGGCACGCGCCCCGAGGTCATGGAGGAGCTGGACGACCGCCCAGAGTGGTGTCTAGATCTGACGTTTATGCACGCTCTGCTCGGCCTTGGGTATGAGTTTGCGGGCGAGCGGGACGTGGCGCTTGGGAAGCGGATCGACGGGACAGAGTTGGGGTGGTGTTTGGGTGCGACGATCGTCATGCTCGGGGCTGGGCAAGTGAGGTGTGCGGCGTAGCCTCGAGGGCTTGCCGCGGTGTGTCGAACTTCTAGGAATAGAGCGAACGGTACATATATCTATGTTGTTTTTAGAGGACAGCTGGTACAAGACTATAATATTGGATTTAGCGCCATGGTTCAAGTACATTGGCGGTCTAGGATAAGTAATAATACTACTAGAAATGGTGTCGAAGAACGCTTCAAAACCAAAGTACAGCCCACAAAAAGTGAAGGAACGCGCGGCCAAAAAGGTTAGAAATGTCTAACAAAGGGCGAAATTTGGACAATCAACGTGGATTCAAAAAAGGACAAACATGAACCCGCCAAATCACAGTGCCGGCTGTTGAGGCAGCGCCTGTGCCTGCCGAAGCTGTCCCTGCGTCTCCTGAAGCTGGATCTGCGTTTCCTGAAGCTGCGCACATGTCTCCTGAAGCTGCGCACATGTCTCCTGAAGCTGCGCACGTGTCTCCTGAAGCTCCGTCTATGTCTCCTGAAGCTGCGCACGAGTCTCCTGAAGCTGCACTTGTGTTTCCTGAAGCTGGAGCTGCGTCTGATGAAGTTGTGCCTGCACCCGCGGCTGAAACTGTGATTCGGAATTGGCCATGATCTTAATTGTTATGGAATCAAAATGACTTACCTCCCATAGGTCGAATTGTCTCTGTATTTGCTGCGTGACAGCCTCTGCTACTTCCTTCGATTTCGAGGTCCCGACCGGGATCATCCCCAGAAAGTATGACCGTTTGAAGAAACACCTGAGGCTGGGGACCGTTTGTTCCATTTGTGAAGAGACACACAGCGTCGGTGATCGACCGTGCAAAAGTATAGCAGGGGGTGTAAAGAAGAGTGTATTTTGGAATAAGTAGGTGAATATGAAGGATAATTTGCGAAGCTATACGGAGCGAGGGAGCTTGATGCACAGTCCATGTACGTTGGTAGACACATTCGTTGTTATTGATGGGCGCATTGTGCAAAACTGTGATGGTGTCGACGGCAGGGCCCCAGAGAGCTAGTTTTGCTGGAATGGAAGTGGGATCGATTGTCCTGGAAATCTTGATGTCGTGGCGGGGCGGGCAGCAGGACCTAGGTGACGACGCGGTCGCACACATAAAACAACAAATTCAGGTTGCCCATGTGCCAGGGATAGTCTCTTTTGGTGGAACAACTCCACAACTATGTAGGATTCATGGGGATCATGGCGGGCAAGGTCATCACACCAGTTGCTGGGCGCTCATTGGTGTTGGCAAAGACAGCGTCCATGGCAGATTTCTCGGAGACGGGGGGGAAAAGCGAAACAGATATGTTAAAATCCATGTCTGGAACGTTATACTGGGACATTGGAATACTGATGTGACGCTGCAAGCAGGGTTGTTTGTGGCCCCTGAGCCTAGTGACTGTGACATTTGAGGGAGTGTGACACTCGTAGCCAGTCAACTTGCGCTTGATGTCGATCCCTCACGTTTTGTTACACACCTCCCTAGTGAGATAGCAGACAATAAGAACGCCATTGGAGTCTGCAGCGATTTTGCGACGAATTTCACTGTTATTACATTCGAGGGCAAACTTTATGTATGTACATCGGGCGATGCGACTCGCTGCCGATGCGAGGATGCAGTGAGAAATAATTGAGCAGAGTGGCAAGTGCGTCGTCTGCGCACAAGGGACCATCATTGGCCCAGCCAAAGAACCAAACCTCCTTGAGAAGTCAATGGCGCGCCCAGAAATTACAGCGGGGGAATTATAGGAAAAATAGGGATGACGGATAAAACGTATCCCAAGAGTGTGAAAAATCAGGGCCGACCCAACCCGCTGAGCTCCCAAGCGATCTTGCGTTGCACAGACGGAACGAAGCCCGCCAGCCACGGCACCCAACCCCGAACTGTCACCACGCTGATAGGCAACCACCAAAAGACCCAATCCGAGCTATCCAAACCCAAAACCCACAAGAGACCTTTTGTGAATTTGATGACTTGGAACGCTCGGTCAAGTCGCTGTGCAGAAAAAGTGCGCAGGAGCGCGTCCGCTTTGGGGAGCGGTTGGATCTTGGTCGTGCTTGAGCAACACGTCGCTCAAGAAGATGCCGTCCCGCAAGCTAAGGTTCATACCCTGCCCACCAGTGGGGGCGTGAATGTGTGCCGCATCCCTGATGAGAATGATCGGGGCACCCTCTGGCTCTTCATTATGAGAGGTACATACCTGAAGAACCAAGGCGGATGAACATCGTATCGGCGAGCGCAGCGTGGTTGTG
>JBBPOH010000437.1:0-13543 GCA_038091335.1 Phylloporus arenicola | reverse complement strand
CAAGATATCAAGCTTTTGGATTGGCCATCTCAGTCTCCAGACCTCAATCCCATTGAACACACTTGGAATCATCTCAAAAGATGTCTTTCAGGGTATGAGAAGGCTACTTTAGGGGTTCATCAATTGTGGAATAGGGTGATGGTAGAGTGGGGGGAGATTTCTGTGGAGGAGTGTCAGAAATAGATAGAAAGTATGCCCAGAAGGATTCAAGCAGTTATAAAGGCAAAAGGAGGTCATACCAAGTATTAAATCCCTCATCTAGTACAAAGTCAAAAAACTGTCCCAATGAGATGTCATTTTGTTATGGCCGCCGTTTCATCAGATCTCAACCTAATCCTTTGATCCTTGCACGGATAGAAAGCCGAGAATGAGTACTTCATTTCATACACTCATATGTTAGGTCTGGGTTAGGGGTTATTGGGGTTAGGGGCCATTTAATGCAAAACATGCAAACATTGGGACAGTTTTTTGAGCCACTGTATAGTGTAGGATCACTGCAGGCTCTGAATGACTCTTCAACTGTTTATATATTTTAGAACATGTTGTATCCACATGTTCATATTGACTAATGTTGGTCCTTGTCAGTCGTTCTTGATACAACTGGTCTTTGAAATGATCAGTCTTGACCAGTTGCAACCAATAAAAGACTGATCACAACTGGTCTTTAGAAGTCCAGTTTGGTCTGGGCTGATCAAGGGTTTGAAAAAGACCAGTCTTGGTCTAGTCTTTCCAAAAAAGAAAAGAAAACCAGACTGGACTAGACTTTCAAACTCTAGTATTGACTTCCAGAAGGGAGCTCCTTGGCTCAGCTGACTATGAATGGCCTATCTATGAAAACACATAAAGGAAGAGGTAGAGAGAAGGAAAAAGGGAGGGTACCTATGCATGTCTAAATGACATGGCAACTTGGGGTACACTTGGTCAATATGTTTGAGGGCAGGCGGCTGTATGCCTTACACCAGGTGGCAAGGGTGAAGATGAGCGATGTGAGCGCACTGGGTACATACACACCAGGGTCTAAGGAGTGGATGAAAATTGGGCGAATGGGTGATGAGATGGTTGATGGTGCTGATTACCTAAGTCAGCTACATCTGAGTGGGGCAAACAGCATCCACCACAAGCAGAGGAAATACAAACTGGAACTCACATCATATGAATGTCACTCATCTAGCCTTCAAATGAAGTGATGGGAAATAAAATTGAAGGAGGAGGGATGACACAAGGGACAACACAAACTGAGATAGTTGTAAGTTGGGAGGAAGGGCAGTTTCAATTGGAGTATGAACTTTGTCAGCAATGGTGGCACGCAACCACATCATGTGATAGTCACATCTCTTGTACAAGTATCATCACCAGCACCAGCACCAGCACCACTCTTTTGCCCCATGTACACAACAACAATGGTAGTTGACTCATGGGTGACACTGATGTGGTACTGCAAGCACCATACCTTTGTCATTGCTGATCCCTTGCCGCAAGACTTGCTATCCACTTTAAGCTAGCTCCAGCATTAATACGATGGTCAGTCACCACATTGTCACTGCCACATCTGGTTTGCAATGAAAAAAATGCAATAATCATTGATTGTCACACCGTTGTCGGAGTCTTTGTCATTATCGCCCATGGTCAGGGCCGATGTATTGCCCTCGCCTCTCCCTTTCCTCCCTCATTCTCTCAACATGCCTCATGTGTTTGTTCTTCATGGCAAACATGTTTGTCTGACAGCAACCACCATGGACAAGCAAGCATGGTGTGACCACTTCAAGGCATTTGTTACTGGCCTTTCACAGGCACAGCAAATATATATACAAGAGCTCAGAGCATTGCTAAGAAACATGAATGGTATGATATTCTCTCGAATTTTTATTCACTTCTTCTCTAACATTGTTTAGGCTTGTGAGGTGGACTTGTTCAAAGCTGTTCATGAACAGTCACCACTTGAATGGATGCCATCAATGTCAATTAACGAAAGAGTGTAGGTGGGCTTATAGGAATGATAGATTCCCTATACTTTTGTCTAATGCACAGAGCAACAAAGGGAGCAATGTACAGAGAGACTCACCATACAAGCAGAGTTGTTGGGTTTTCAGTAGTAGTTGAGAGCTGTCAAGTAGTGAGCTTGGGCTTGAGCTAGACTTGATAAAGATAAGAGATAAGAGAATTGATAAAGGGCTTAATTGTATCTAAGTGTATACATGCCATATTTATAGATAAGATTAGATAGGACATTGAATACACTCCAATGACATCAGTGGAGCGGACAGCTCCACCATGATGTCATGATTGATAATAAATGCTTCACTCAACTCCACTCATTTTGAAGTGGATTGATTATTGTAGTATGATCAGTCACTAGTACTGATTACACCACTGATCACTCTACTGATCATTAGCAGGTACAACATTAGTTAGTCTTATTAGCATATGAATGCTAATGGTTGCCATCATGTCTTATGGTAGTAAACACTACCATTTTGTCACTCTCCATTGTTTGAAACAATTATGGGGATTTAGTTAGCATGCATCTTGTGAATTTCTACACATTGACGATGTACATAGGTATAGTAGAGATGGCCTTGTCACTCTATCTACCAATCAACTCCTGCACCTGTCCCAACTTATTCTCATGCTCCAGTCTCCTCCAGATGCTTTCTTGTATAGTGAATAATGGTGGAGGTGACTGCAGTGATTATACTGCCTACTACAATTGCTTTGTGTATGATGACCACAATGGTGAATATCATTGGACAGTTGCAGGCAAAGTTGCAGATGGTTTTCATCATTTTGGATGATGGTTTAGGATAGGAAAGAGCATGCTGTGTGAGGTCAGATTTAATGTGAGCTTCATTGTGGGAATGGTTTGATCATGATCATGTTCCTTAATTGGCTAAACCTTTCTCGTGTAAGATTCTTGGTAAATATATCTGTCTTTGTTCTCCAGTTCTAATATAGAATAGATTGATTAATCCTTCTTGGACACATTCCCTTATGTAATGATAAGGGATATCAATGTGTTTCATACATCCTTCTTGAGCTGGGTTTGATGCTAAGAAGATAGCACCTTGGTTATCCATATAGAGATGAAACAGAGAAAGACTGATTCTGAGTTTGCCAAATAAGAATTTAATCCATGTGAGTTGTTTGGCAGTTTCAGTCATTCCAACATATTCTGCTTCAGTAGATGACAGGGTCACCTTTTGTTGTTGCCTAGATAGCCATGAGACTATCTCATCTGCTAGAAATATACAATAACCTATTGTAAATCTTTGTGTATCAAGGTCTCCTGCCCAATCAGTGTTACTATATGCTAGGAAACCATCTTTAGATGATCCCTGATATGTTAAGCATAGATCTCTGATTGTGGCCAGGTAGCATACACTGTAGAGTGTATACTTTAAGTGATCCTTAGTTGGATTAGCTGAGAACTGTGACATCTTGATAATAGAATAGGCAAAATCAGGTCTAGTTCCAAGCATGATGTAAAGCAATAATACAATGACCAATTGGTAGCAACTTTGAAGTAAAGCATTTGCTTCTTCTATGATTAATTGTGGATTATATCCAGAGGGTAGAGGACCATGAGCATCTCTGCAATTCTGCATATCAAATCACATGATAACTATATCAGCATATGCAATCTAATCTAATCTCAGGAGTTGTTTAGAGCAATCCCTGGTGATTCTCATTCCTAGATATTCTTTAGCTTCACCTAAATCTCAACTTTCTCAACTAGTCATAAACTGTTTCTTTTTCTGGAGAAGGAGTGATCTATTGTTCCCTAGGAACAGAGTATCATCAACATAGATTAACATGACAACTATGTTACCTTTCTTAAAATAGATGTATGCACCTGCATCAGAGTGTGTCCTTGTAAAGCCCATCTCTAGGACTGATGTATGCAATGCCTTGTTCCATTGAAGTGCAGCTTGCTTGAGTCCATAGAGAGATTTCTTCAACCAACAAACCATTGTCTCTTTTCCTGTTTTTACAAAACCTTCCAGTTGTGTGAGGTAGATCTCTTCATCGAGATCTCCAAATAAGAAGACAGTCTTTACATTTAGTGTCTCTATGTCCCAATCTTCGACTGCTACTAGTGCAAGTAAGAGTTGAACAGTTTTAAATCTTGCAACTGGAGAGAAGGTGTCTTCAAAGTGTATTTCAAAGACTTGAGTGAATCTCTTAGCAACAAATTGTGCCTTTATACAACCATCATTTTTCTTCACCAATACTCATCTCCCTGTTATGGGTTTCCAATCTGGGGGCAGTATTGTATTACCACATTTGTTTAACACTATTTAAAAGTCAAGTTATTTTTTTAAATTGATGTTTTTGGAAACATTTGCTTATAACTCATCCATATTGGGTTATATTGCTTAGCTAATTATATCATCTGACTCACACAAACAGAGGCTACAACTTTCATTAATGGAACTAAGCTTGAATTCACTTTCCTTTTTAGGAAATAACATCAAGAGTGTAGCCAAAATGTTGTAAATAAGTGTAGCCCTGCATAGAGGTAAGATGATATAGATTTGCTGATGGGTCCCTCATTCTTCCAACATATCTCCCTTTGCCCCTACTATCCTCTATCATTCCCCTTTTTTTCCTCACCAACCCCCATATTATCCACTCTCTTTCCTCACCAACCCCCATATTATCTACTCTCTTTCCTACTACCCCCATCATCTCCATCTTCTCCTATTACTCCTTCTTATTTTTTTATCTTTTTCTCCACCACCTCATACCAATAGGTTATGTATGTTTTATGATTTAATAATTTAGGTATAGGCATGGAACTATGTACAGATAGTGCACTGTTTGATTTTTATTGTTATGCATGGTATCTTACAGTTAGTGTTATGTCAGGTCCCAAGTATATTAGAATATACTATATTGTAGTATTAGAACTAGCATTAGGATTAGTAGTAGAAAGGTAATAGAAATGTACCAAATATAGTCTAGTAGATATTAGATCACCAAATATACTTCTGCCCTGTTTATTTATTTAGCTGTCCAGACTATCCAGATTTTATATTGTTTGTCCAAGCTGTAACTTTTAGACAGACCCCCACTGTTCTAAAAAAGCTGTGGCAGCTGTCTAGACCTACCCAAGCTGGACAAGGGGACCCCTAGTTTGCTGATGAGAGCTGGTCCTACAACTTCTCATAAAACCTATCATTGTGAAGTGGAGTGGCAAACACAGGTAACATGACATCAATGTTTGAATGAGCTGATATCTGTCAGTTAACAAGTTAGTGCAGAACAGCATGAAAATCTACATCCAAGTGGGAGCCAGTTGGGGTTGCCACAGAGAGATTGGTTTCATTCAAGCATGTCATGGCACACCAATGTTATTTGGTCAGACAATAGCTGAAGTAACAAGGAGAATATATTGGACACAATATTGATTGACACCTTGTTAGGGCAATCTTCCCAAATTTCATGCAATTCAGTGCATACTTTTGAAGTGCGAAGGTGAATTGGACTGTAAGGGCATTATGTCAGTAAAAGTTATAGACTGATTCACAAGAACTCACTCTCAGCTCTAACTCAAGCTACCAGTGGGTCATGAAGGACGGGTGGGAGGATGAGGGGTGTGTATTCAAGATTAGTGGGAGAGGATAGTGAATACTGAGTGGTATGCAAAGGAACAGTGTGTGTTAAGATGTGGTGGCGAGAAGTCAGGAGTGCATTGTTTGGGGTTGTCAGGTTGTGTGGTCCACAGTTGTACATGACAACTGAGCTGAAGCTCTAATTGGGTGGATCTTCATAGCCTCCAAGAGTGTTGAAGCTAGGACATTGCTTTGCCTGCATCTTTGGAGGGTTGCAGATGAGTACAGGAGCTAAAATACATTCTTGAGCCATTAATGATTGTAATTGGAGTGCTCGATTGGCTTTGATATAAATTACATGTTGCTCGCTTGTGCTTCACACATCATAATTAAGATTTGGTTAGTATTTTGTTAATGTAATGAAGTTGCTCATACCCAGAGGTAAGTAGAATCCACCCTACTGTGAAGTGAATGTGGTCCTGTATTTCTACAAACTTCAACATCTGAAGCACTTTCATCAAGAAGGGGCTGATGTACATAGTTGCATTTCTTTGTATCTGTCTTGGCACTGGATGAAAAAACACACTCACAAGGCACTAAAGATGCCTGAATTGGAAGAAAGTCCATTGCCATTCAGAATATCATCAGAAACCTAGCAGCTTCAAGCTATTTGATGTTTCTATATTAGCTACATAAGTGTATTGTGGACTTTGATCACTCACTGCCCAGAATGCTAGCAGATTCATCTTTGCATGTGAATTAGTTGCAATATAAAATGCAAGTTCTTCTTTGACTGTTGTAGGCCTTCATTTTTGTGTGTGATCTGCATGTCCAGGAGCCTGTAGTGTGCTGCCAGCATCTTTGGAGAGCTGTGGTATTTGCACATCTGTAGTAAAAGGGCACAGAATCACACATCAAATTATCAAGTCATGTATTGATGAAGGTGAGTTCATTACCTTTTCCAAGACATACAACTTCAGCTTCCTAATGTTTTAAGCAGACACATGGATCAACAACTTTCATAAATAGATTAAATTTGTCAGACCAGTGGCATAGCAATCAAGATAAGCATACAACTTACACATCACATACACATATGTCTTATTGTTGCACATGAGTTTATGATATTTAGTTGTGGTGAGAAGGCCCTTGTGTATAAGAGCACCAATTTGAGGACATTTGGGTGATGATGCAAGATTATGCCAGTGGAAGATGAATGTTTCATATGCAGAAGTCACACCACCAAGCAACAGGCTGTGTTCATCATATATCATTTGCTGAGCAATGAATGGCACCTGATGTCACATCAGGAAAAACCTCTCCTGGATAATTTACACTAATACATGCTAATCTGATAAATGTGTTACATTTCTATATATTTCCAATATTTTGAAGAAATGTTTGTGTTTTGTAGGAGTGGGTGATTGTTCAAGATATATATTGAGAAATTATCAACAAATGAAGCTAATCTGACCTAAAAGAGATAATCCTAATACTGATAATCCTAACCTGATTTAACCTTATCTAATCTCATCCAATGTTGTGAAGGTGTGCCAAAAAGTGTTTTAAAACTATGTTCCAAACTGTGTCAACAAAGTGTACAAAAAAGCCTACACACAGTGTACATACAGTGGAATAAGTGATATGTAAAGAAAAGATGTACTTAAAGTGGTGTAAACAAGTGCATACTTATGTCTACCAAATGTATATACATAAAGTGTGGTGCACATGGGACTTAGAGAATTTGTAGTGAGTGATGTCATATGACCATGTCAAATATGCCATGTCACTTCTTTTTCTGCTCACTTTTCTCACACACACTACTCTCCACACCACTGGTGGGGCCACAATGCATGCAAATGCACCCATTGCCCTCTGCTCTCTGCCACATCGTGCACGAACACACATGATACAATCACACGTGCATCATTGGTACTCACCCTTTCATGCTCTCCCCTCTTCTAACCCTGTCTCACGTGCACAAACACACACAACACAATTGCAGGTGCATCGCTGGCCCACATCATGTGCAAATACATCCACCACACTCTGTCCTTTACCTCTTGTATGCAAACACAAATGACACATTATAAGTAGTGATATGCAGGGCCAAGGTTGGGCTCAAAGCCCCAGGTCAGGTCAGGCTTTGTGGGGCTCAGGCCCATCCAAATCCTGAGCCTGAGCCTTTGTTGAGGGCCTGGGTTGGGTCAGGTCAGGCTTGGGCCTGAGCCCAGGCTTGTCTGCTACATAGCACTGTGTACCAAGATGTAGTCAAATTTAAATAAGTAGGTTACAAGGCCTGAGTATCATTATTGTCGACCTCATCTGCTGAGTCCAAGTCCAGCATCATAATATCCTACCCAATCTCTTCAGTCCTAGCATTCATGTTGAAAATGTCAATGGTTTCAATTCCAGAACATAGTTCCAATCAGAAGCACTAGAAGGTGCTTGACATTTCCTAGTCATAAGACTAGAGGACACTGTCCATGATTGGCTGATATTCATACAGTATATGATTGGTTCTGATTGTTCTTATCTGAGAATCTTCTGCCATTGGACAATAAGCTTTATTATTTAGTAATACAATAGATACACTCCTTTTACGCCATTGGCTATTATAGTCTCTATTGTTCTATTGTTTAGAACTACTGTACATACATACACACAATAGCTAGACACTACTTAAGGAGAGATGTTTAGCACATTCTCTCCCTCTAACGAATTTCCTTCCACTTTGTTCCACTTCCAGTCAGTGTCCTTTCGCACCACTGAGAACTTGACTACCAGTCTATTGTTGACTATCCTAGTGAGTATTCCCACTAGAGCTTATTTCCTTTGTCCCTTCGCCCTTCAGAGTACCTTGTACTTTGAAAATTCTTGGTAGCCTAAGGCATGCTCACCTCACCATTAGTACCAACCTCTGCATCTGCCAGTGGTGAGTCTGACACAATTGAAGGATCTTCCTGAAAGAGCAAGTTGCATTGTATCAGACACTTCAGGCATTGGAGTGCTTCAACAATATCTGGTTTGAGGCAATTGCGGCGCTTGCTAACAATAATCCCTGCAGATGAAAATGCTCGCTCGCTTGAAACTGATGTCGCCATCACAGAAAGATAGTCTCCAGCGAGCGAGGCCCACACTGGAAATTGGTCAGCATTCATTCCCCACCATTGAACAATTGATGTATTTGGTGGAAGGTGATCCTTTGATTGAAGGTATCTGTGGAAGTCCTCAAGCCATGGTTGCTACACATCACCAGGTTTGACCTGTGTGGCTGTGTCACGTGGCACCTTGTTGTCATCATCTTCATCATCAGACAGCGCATGTAGGAGCTATCCAAGTTTGCCATATGCCACCAAATTCTTCACAGCTGACTTTGGTTTCTCAACTGCCTGGGTACTACCTTTCAGCTCAAGGTAACATTCCTTGTACTACATATTTGTCAGCGAGTGATTTTCTATGAGATCAGGTTAAATATGCACCAATTTCTCAGTGTGTTGAAGAGCTTTTTCGTGTAATTCACTGCCCTAGTAGCACTGTATATGATTTTTTTTTGGACTGGGTCCAATACTTGACAATGTGTGTTAGCAACTGAGTTGGACTGGAATAGCATACATTGACACTCACACATTCCCATGATGTAAACATCCAAGTCTGAGCTTCTCTTGTAGTATTCTGTGATTTTTGCCACTCCAGTTTTGGGTCCAGCTCAGAAATCCATATACTCAGCCTTGAGGCTGCGGGAATGCCATGCTTTATGTAAAGCTTCAAGGGCTGTGAGTGCAAGATGGATTATGTGCCTGTGGTCAGAAGAGAAAGCTTGCTGAGCTTTTTTGGCTTCACACAAGAGTGCAAGAAGGATGTGGATGTATGTCCACTCATTGGTGGTCAACTGTAAATCCATAATCTTTTGACGGTGATCATGATCCCCCTGCTCAGCTGCTGCTAGTTCATGGACAAACATATTAATTTCCTCTTTGAGGGTTTCGGCACACTCAAGCATCAGGAATGTTGATGACCACTGGAACAGCATGTCCAAAGTAGCTGAAGGGGCTGCTTTCATGGAGGGTGATCTGGCTTAGCTTGCATTTGAATTGTCCGAAAGAGTTATTTGCATTTGGCTGAAGACTGCTCTTTTACAGCAATCATGTGAACGACTCCAACCTCATCTCTTTGATCCTCTTTGGCATATTGTGTTGCAATGAGATTGTTGTCTGGATTTCGTGGGTCATAGGCTTTCAACTTGCTATGTGCATTAAGCAAGGATTGTGTGGCAAAATTGACAACATGAGCCAAGCACCTGGAAGAGCCACAAAGAGTTGAGTTTATTGAAGTAGGGAAATTTGTGTATGATTTCATCTATCAAGTATTCATAACAGAAGAGTATGGTAAAAATGGGAGCACATACCACAGAGGTTCTTTGCAGGACCATTTGAGTCAATGCCAGCTTTGGTTTGCTTGAATTTCTCCAGGCATTTGGAATAGTCACTCTTTAAACTAATTTGGATCAGAACAAGCAAGCACAATGTAAAGCATGAACATACAAAGTAAGATGATTGAATACAAACTTTATATATTGTTTGGCTGGCTTCTTTGGATGGAAACCAAGCTTGTCGTCCTTGAAAATCTCTATAGCAATGATTGCATGTATTCCCTTCTTTGTTCTTGCAGAAGGACTGTTGTCTGATACAGCAGAAATGGCAGATTGATAGTTAAACAGAATGGATGTGTCGGTAGGATGTCCAATGATCCAATCGACCAGTTTTCTAATGTGAAATGGTTTCCATACAATGTTTGAAAGTCTTGCGGTATTCATAACAGAGGCGGCAATGAGGGGGGAACTGTGGGTGGCTCCTGGCCACTTGGTGCAGCTCCTCTCCCTTGTTTCGAGGCATTGGCTCTTGCGATCCTCTTGGAGGAGCAGGTTGGATGAAGGTTGATGACTGAGAGATGGCCCTACTTCTTCCTCGGTGGCCTCTTGCTCTGCCTATAGCACTGGCCATAAGGGAATGATTCAAAGAGGCTTGCAGGTGTGCAGAACGATGAAGGTGTGGGCACTGGAGAGGCATATACAGTGACTTCCAAAATTGAGTCAATGTTTTGAGATTTTGAAGTGTGCGTTATATGTGTGAAAAAAAAATTCATGTAATTTGAATATGTATCCATGGAGATATAGTCAATTCAATTCAATATGTCATTGACTCAATTGTATAACTACCTGTTACATCTATCAAACTTTGACAGCTGTTATATGTAACCCATGATGTAAGCATGATTGATGATTGCTATAGTTACTGTATCATGGTAACCACTTCAACTAACACTATTTAAGCACTGGTTTCATCTTTCATGTCTTTCAGATTTACAATGCATCTGATTTCCTCTTCTAAGTGTACAGCCACACGACCTAATTAGCATTACCTCCCCTAATTTTTCCTGAATTTCTGGTATCTATTTCTAAATTTATTTCTAAATTTATTGGACCAGATGTCACTTTGATACATGTTTATGGCTAAAAACAAGACATGTAGTTTCTGAAACATCATGTCTCATCTTTCTGTAAGTGGAATTGCATGGCCAAGAGGTCGATAGTAAGCCAAGAGTCTTTATAATATTCTATTGCTATATTGGGAAGTATGATTCCCATGGGAAAGGGGTCACACAACTGGTCTATCAAAAGACTGGTTGCAAGTTTAGAACTGGTTTGTATCAGTCTCAATTGTGGTCCTGAGGCCCAGGACCAGTCCTGGTCCAGTTGCCTCATTTATAAGGTAAAAAACTGAACTGGACTGGACTTTTAATCACTATCACTAGCTCCTCCCTTTTGTCAACAGTCGCCTTCCCCATACCTTTCCACTTTTTCTACATTACTCTCTCTTTTCCTTCCTTCTCCACCTCACTAAGCTTCCCTTCCTCACTGTGTCCCTTCTTAATAATTCCTTCCATATTCACTTTATTCAATGTAGCACACATCATCTATTTGTGACTTTTGATACAAAACCTTATAGGATATCCAGAATATAGAATGTGTTCATATGCATTCAGTTTGAATGAGGAATTAAAGCATTGCGTTATTCAACTACTACAAAAGGTTGTGTTTACGCTGTCTTTATACATCTAAGAACCTGCAAGAGCACATCAAATAGGTAGGGAAAGCACAAGATCCAAACTCTGCACTTGCAGCTTGCAGCTTGCACTTCATGTCTTTAATCTGCCACTCCAAGACCATTAGCTGAACCCCTTCCTTGTATATGGCGTTGAAAGTGAGATCAAGAACCATCATCTCTGGTGCAAGATGGGGATTTTTTCCCACCAAGAGTGTTAGTTCCTTGATATGATACTGTGCCATGACTGTCAGTTAACTTAGTTGGTATATGTCCATTTTCCTGTTTGAGGTGGCAATTGTTCTGTGGGTGGCAATATGGAATGTTTCTGGTTTTTTAAATGGAGAGAACCTTGAAAGAGGTTCCTGGAATTTAATAGCAGGTTTGATTTCAATCAGGTCACTTACCATAGCATCCTAGGACACTGGGTTGCACAAAGATGGCTGGAATTGGACCTTGGGTGAACTATTTTTTGTTATTGGTGCATATTTCCAAGTATATCTACTTGTTGTATATACTCACTTTTTCTATCTGTTGTTCGCCACCCAGGCATCCACCCACTTGGAAACAACACTAATGCCTTGTGGAATTTTTGGCCATATTTGCTTGACCTTCTCCCCATGACCAGGTCTTGCATTGAAAACCCAACCATCTGTTGAACTTTCTCTGAACATACAAATATAAGCAGAAATTCCACAAAGTAATTCTCTTAACTTACCCCAGCATACAAATTCTCAGCTCCAGTCAGACCTCTAGCTTCATCCACCAAGAACTTTTTAAGTCCTTCTGGAAGGCTTTTAATTCTTGTAAAGTGAGCTCAGTTATAGTGTGGAATAATGGTGGTGAAAAGTGAGTGCCATTGTCTTGTCTCCACTAGTTCTGAGACCACAAGGTGGTGCTAATCTTCCACAAGACTGACACACCTCCTGGTTGATTCTTCATTATAATGAATACATTGAATACAGTTGATAATATTGTCCTCATCGCTACAATATGAATATAGGCTGCACTCAATGCTTTATCCACTATCAATGGTGACATGAAGGTTTGGGAAAGCTAAATGCAAGACCAACTCCAATGTGAAATCATTCATCATATATTCCTGTTTTCTAATTGAGGCTATAATGTATGTATGTTTACAGCAATAACTTTCAAGACCTACCAATGATCACCTGCATACAAAGTTGGTCAGCAGCCTTAGGAAAATGCTTAAAGGCCACTATATGTCTGGGATGGAGATAGATACTCTGAACTTTGATCAAGTCTTTCAAGACAACCTGTCAATCATTGGAGAAGCATTCTTGGAAGTTCCCAAGGAAGGTCATCCAAAGCTGATGGGTGGTGATTTCTGGTGGCACACATTGCCACTGGGAGGTGAGCAACCTTTGTTCTTTCTCCACAAACTTGGATTACGAAACATAAAACATAATTATATTAGGGTCAATCAATACTTCCACCACTTCAAATGATGTAAAATTCATAAGGAACGCAAGTCCTGCACAGGCATGTGCAGAATCAAGGCAAAGCTCAAGGTAGGTAGAAGAAAGATTTTCTTGTTGATGATCAATGATAGAGGCTGATGTAGAAAGGGACTCTGAGGGAAAAAAGTTGTTCAAATTGATGAATTATTAATTCATTTGAACTCTGATCAATAATGTTGTTCTCACCATGATGGTGGATTTCTCCTTGTTCTATTTCTTTGTGGCAAGTAGAACAAGGGACCTCAAGAGGGACTCCTGGTGGAATAGTCCAATTGTCAATCATATGTCTTGGAACGGTACCCAGATTAAAATGGTACCTGGGTGGAATCTCTCAAGATACAAGTCTACAGCATATTCTATATATATACTTAGAAGTATCATTCCCATAGGAAAGTGGTTGACAAAC
>JBBPOH010000436.1:0-13551 GCA_038091335.1 Phylloporus arenicola | reverse complement strand
CACCGTGTTCTGGTCGCCCACCATCTTCATCAGCAAATGTTCACATTACTTAGCCACACTTGACAGCACTTGGTCATTTTTGCTAAGTAGATAAGTAGTATCAGTAGTGCTAAGCAAGTTCAAGTAGTTTAAGTGTATAAGTAATCAGAGACTTAGATTTTTTTTTCTGATAATAATGTCACATGACTACTGTTACTCGGGTCACACTCCGCCACCATTACACTTTGCGAAGTAAAAATCAACTTCCCACAGTGGTTACCGCTTCGCGACGTCAATGACAACACCGACAACAACAACACTGACAACAATGCGCGTGCTGACGACATCGCCCTCCACCTCAGCGCTCTTGAATTGTCGACAGGGCTCCCCACCACCATGCTCTCCCATATGAGGGTCTGAATGCACAAATATTCCGCACTAAACTTCAGTAGGGATGAGTGTGGGTATGGGTAACCCATGTGGGTCGTGGGTGTGGGTACAGACCTCAGATACCCACACCCATACCCATACCCATGGTATGGGTTTGCTTGTCAAGGTGGAGAGTCCAAGAAGTGCAATTTATAATTCAACCTATTATATCATTTGCAAGAGACCTTCATATATTATAAGCTTGCCAATGACTTCTTTATACTCCTAACACTGATAATCCTAACCTGGTCTAACTTTAATAATTTTAACATTCCTAGTCCTAATCCTGACCCACTGACCTTATCTATATCCTAATTTTCATGAGTATCAATGCTCTCTATATGTACTTCATACTATAGTTATGATATCTATAGTATTCTAGCCCTCCTGATCTCTATAGTCCTAACCCTGATAATCCTAACCTTGATTCTCACATACTGCAGTCATCTGACACTGACTACAACAGGCAGCCGAAGGGTGTAAAAAGGCCATGTAAGATGGCCAGCCGATGTTGGGCCAAGCCAGGGTGAACCACCAATGAGGACTGATGAGCCTACCAATGGGTGATGAAGACAGATGGGCCAAGAGTATTATTTAATGAAAATGAGTAGAGCAATAGGGTAGTTGGAGTATGAAAATAAAGATGGGTGGGCCGAGGTATAGAGCGAGATAGATGGATGGGCCGATGAGGAGGCATAGCAATGGGCCAAGACAGGCAATGCCAATAGGAATGGATAGGCCGGTGGAATGGAAGAGCGGTTTAGATGGAAAGGCTGATGGAATAAATGGAAGAATTTACTGATGGGCCGATGGAGTGAAGGCCAATGGGGCAGTGTCAGCCAAGAATCTAAGTAGCGATAGGGATGAGTAGGCTGATAGATATTGTGGTGATAAATGTGCCAGTATCTACGGAGAATGGTGGGCCGACAGATGATATGGCAATATATACTGATAGGCCGAGGAGATGGATACTGATGGGTGTGATGCAGCCGATGGTAGCATATGAGGTGTAGAGGTGTCGGCCGAGGGGAAAGCTACCGATGGGTATGGGTAGGCCCATGGC
The DNA here is from genome assembly GCA_038091335.1 of Phylloporus arenicola. Lineage (NCBI taxonomy): Eukaryota > Fungi > Basidiomycota > Agaricomycetes > Boletales > Boletaceae > Phylloporus > Phylloporus arenicola. The sequence goes on along the minus strand of JBBPOH010000436.1, from coordinate 12,080 downwards.
AGAGGTATCGGTAGATATAGCTGGGCCTATGGGATAGGAACCAACAGGAATTGACCAGCCGATCAAGGAAGGAGCGATACACATTGATGGGTTGAGTGTTCAATTGCCGATTGGAGTGATGAGCCGACTGAAGGGAAATACTAATATACCAATACACTGATACACCAATACACTGATACACCAATACACCAATACACCAATACATTGATACACCAATACACATAGAGCAATACATCAATACACCAATATACTGATAGAGCAATAGAGCAATACACTGATAGGGCAATATACCGATACACTGATAGTGCAATATACCAATATACCAATATACCAATACACTGATTCAGCGATACACCAATACACTGATTCACTGATTCACCGATTCACCAATAGAGCAGTACACTGATTCAGTGATTCAGCAATACAGCAATAGGATGATATACTGATACAACAATACACTGATTCAGCAATTCAGCAATACATTGATACACCGATACACCGATGCACCTACCGACAATATTGCTGACTTGTGCCGCTAGTAGCATAGGAGAAATAAAATCACTGGCCAAATATGGTCAGCATTGCTATATTTGGACCGGTCTAATGGTCGGAACACAGATAATTATATATAAACAAGTGGCAAATACATCTAGTGCACTTAAACACCTACTGGAAATATTGCTGACTTTTGCCGCTAGTAGCATAGGAGACATGTAATCACTGACTGAATATGGTCAGCATAGCTATATTGGGACCGGCATAATTATTGGAACACATACAATCATATATAAACAAGTCTCAGAAACATCTAGTACACTAGAACATCTACCGGCAATATTGCTGACTTTTGCTGCTTGTAGCATAGGAGAAATGGAATCACTGACCAAATATGGTCGGCATTGCTATATTTGGACCGGTCTAACAATAGGAACACATACAATTATATATAGACAAGTGGCAAATACATCTGGTACCCTATAACACCTACCGACAATATTGCCGACTTTTGCCACAAGTGAGCCCATTCAGTCACCGACACTGATCGACATGGCCAGCCAACACTCGGCCGAGATAGTGCATACCAGTGGAACAGACGGATAGGCCGAGGGATGAATGATAGAGATGGATGGGCCGAGGACAGTATAAATAGGATAGGTAGTGAACAATGATAGGAGGGTTAGATCAAATAATGGATAGGCCGAGGACATTAATAGCGATGTGGATGGGTGGGCCGAAGTGAGAGGTGCCCTTGTAAACCACTGGGCCAAGAAAATATATACTGATATGAATGAGTAGGCCGAGATTGCAAGGGTGGATATAAATAGATGGGTGGAGAGCTATAGAGAGAAAGGATAGGCCGAGTAAAAATAGGCCAATATGGACGAATAGGCCGACTAAGGATCTACCGATATGAATGGGTGGGCCGAGTGAAGCAATACTGAAAAGTATAGATAGGCCGATATGATATGCACCGATAGATGGGTAGGCCGAGTGGAGAGACACCAATATAGATGGGTTGGCCTAGATAACATCTACCGATGTAAATGACTGGGCCGATTGGACAGATGCTGAGCTAGATGGGTCGGCCTAGAAAGTGCCTACCGAGGTGAACGGCTGGGCCGATTGGACAGAGACTGAGATAGATGGGTCGGCCTAGATAACATCTACCACTATGAATAACTTGGCTGATTGGAGAGACACTGAGATAGATTGTTTGGCCTAGATGGCACCTACCGAGGTGAATGGCTGGGCCGATTGGACAGAGACTGAGATAGATGGGTTGGCCTAGATAACATCTACTGATGTAAATGACTGGGCCAATTGGACAGAGACCGAGATAGATGGGTCGGTCTAGAAAGTGCCTACCGAGGTGAACGGCTGGGCCGATGGGACAGAGACCAAGATAGATGGGTCGGCCTAGATAACATCTACCGATATGAATGACTTGGCCAATGGGACAGAGACTGAGATAGATTGTTCGGCCTAGATGGTACCTACCAAGGTGAACAGCTGGGCCGATTGGACAGAGACCGATATAGATGGGTTGGCCTAGATAACATCTACCGATATAAATGACTTGGCCAATTGGAAAGACACCAAGATTGATTGTCCAGCCTAGATGGCATCTACCGAGGTGAACGGCTGGGCCGATTAGACAGAGACCAAGATAGATGGGTTCACTGAGAAAGCATCTACTGTTGTAAATGACTAGGCTGATTGGAAAAACACCAATAGGGATAGATAGGTCAAGTGGAGAGAGACCGAGATAGATGGGTCAGCCTAGATAACATCTTATCTTCGGCCAATTAGTATCAGCAGTGTCGGCCTAATAGTAGGAACACCGGAGATGTGTAATGACAGCAGCTGAACTCACTCCGGCACTAGTAAATACCCCACCGGTGATATAGGGGAATCAGTCAACAATTGATATGTACCATGTGATATCTCCAGCCAATTAGCATCGGTGCAATGATAGAGGTGTCAGCCTAATAATAGGAACACCGGAGATGTATAATTTCAATGGCCGAACCCACCCCAGCACTAACAAACATCCTACCGGCCATATAGGAGGATCAGTCAAACATTGAGTTGTTGCATATGATATCACCAGCCAATTAGCATCGGTGCAATGACAGGGAGTCGGCCTAATAATAGTAACACTGGGGATGTGTAACTCCAATGGCCAAACCCACCCCAGCACTAGCCAACATCCTACCAGAAATATAGGGGGACTGGCCAAAGATTGAGATGTATGATATGGTACCTCTGGCCAAATAGCATCGGTACAATGTTAGGGGTGTCGGCCATATCATAGGAACACCGGCGATGTGTAATTTACATGGCCAAACCTACCCCGGCACTAGCAAACATTCTACCGGAGATATAGGGGGACAGGCCAGAGATTGAGATGTAACATATGATACCTCCAGCCAATCAGCATCGGTGCTATATTCAGGGAGTCGACTATATTGTAGGAAGACCGGCGATGTGTAATCTCAATGGCCAAACCTACCCCGGCACTGGCAAACATCCTACCGGAGATATAGGGTGATTGGCCAGAGAGTGAGATGTACCATATGGTACCTCTGGCCAAATAGCATCGGTGCTATGTTAGGGGTGTCTGCCATATCATAGGAACACTGGCAATGTGTAGTCTCAATGGCCAAACCCACCCCGACACTAGCAAACATCCTACTGGCAATGTAGGAGAATCAGTAAGAGATTGATATGTACCATATGATATCTCTGCCCAATTACCATCTGAACAATGATAGGGTTTTCGGCCTAATAATAGGACCAGTAGTGATGTGTGATTTCAACAGGAACACACCCCAGCACTAGCAAGTATTCCACTACTGATATACATACTAGGAGGATTCTTGAAACATTAACTTGTTACTTTGGCACAATAATAGCAGTGTCAACCAAGTCATAGTAACACCAGTGATGTGTAATTCATGGTAGCAAACATCCCACCAATGAGAAAGCACATATCATACAGCCTATTTGCAACCTCGGCTGGCCATGTCGATCAGTGTCGGTGACTGAATGGGCTCACTTGCGGCAAAAGTCAGCAATATCGTCAGTAGGTGTTCTCAAGTACTAGATGTATTGAGCACTTGTTGATATATGATTATATGTCTTCCTATCATTACACCGGTCCAAATATAGCAATGCCGACCATATGTGGCCGGTGATTTCATTTCTCCTATGCTACTAGCGGCAAAAGTCAGCAATATCATCAGTGGGTGTTCCAGTGTACTAGATGTTTCTGGGACTTGTTTATATATAATTGTATGTGTTCTGTTACGCTTGGTCTCGGGTAGAGCGCAAGCGTAGCCTCTGATGGAAGATTTGAAGTACGTGCAAGGGGGTTTCCTACTTGGACGTTCAGAGAATGGTCGAGGGGGTTTCCTACTCGACGGGTTCAAGGGTTCAAGGACAAGACACCCGTTCAAAGCACGGGCGTAGGCTTTCAAAGAGTCAAGGGACAAGAGAAGGGAAGAGACTAGATTCGTGCACGAGTATAGACGAGTACAGAGGAGATCTAGCTTAAGAGAAGAAAAAGGAAGAAGGGAAAACATCGTAGGTTTATAAGTAAACCCAAACACTCTAGGGCAGGCTAGAAGTGTGAACAATGAGTAATCATAGAACGCGAAGGAATCGCGAAGAACAATGATGACTAATGTGAAACGACTCATCAAAGCCGATGGAATCGCATGGAACTGTGGAGGACTAAGCACGATTACAGACTGGTGACGAGATAAGCAGATCGAGTCATAAGTCAAGGCGTAATTGTGGAAGAGAAAGAATGTCAGAAGAGAAAAGAGAAACAATGTCCGTGAATCGTAACATGTTCCTATTGTTAGACCAGTCCAAATATAGCAATGCCGACCATATTTGGTCAGTGATTCCATTTCTCCTATGCTACAAGCAGCAAAAGTCAGCAATATTGCCGGTAGATGTTCTAGTGTACTAGATGTTTCTGAGACTTGTTTATATATGATTGTATGTGTTCCTATGATTATGCCGGTCCCAATATAGCTATGCTGACCATATTCAGTCAGTGATTACATGTCTCCTATGCTACTAGCGGCAAAAGTCGGCAATATTTCCAGTAGGTGTTTAAGTGCACTAGATGTATTTGCCACTTGTCTATATATAATTATCTGTGTTCTGACCATTAGACCAGTCCAAATATAGCAATGCTGACCATATTTGGCCAGTGATTTTATTTCTCCTATGCTACTAGCGGCACAAGTCAGCAATATTGTTGGTAGGTGCATTGGTGTATCGGTGTATCAATGTATTGCTGAATCGCTGAATCAGTGTATTGTTGTATCAGTATATCATCCTATTGCTGTATTGCTGAATCACTGAATCAGTGTACTGCTCTATTGGTGAATCAGTGAATCAGTGAATCAGTGTATTGGTGTATCGCTGAATCAGTGTATTGGTATATTGGTATATTGGTATATTGGTATATTGGTATATTGCGCTATTGGTATATTGCACTATCGGTGTATCGGTATATTGCCCTATCGGTGTTACAACTGGCTTGGGTAGAGTCGGTCGTAGCCTCTCAAGTGTGACGGGGAAGTCACAGGGTCAAGGGTTCAGTCACGATGTGTGGCTAACCAGTGGACTCAGGCCTCGTGTTCTAATGACGATGAGAAGAGTAGGGCGAGCCTTGGAGTCTAATGCTACCAAGGAGCCGACAAAGGTTACAACCTTTGGTAGGTCGACAAGGAAGGAGAACGAAGAGCAACCGCTTCAAGGTAGCGGCAGGACCTCTAAGGAGTCAAGGGACAAGAGAAGAGGGAAAAGGTGCTTGTTATTCTCGGTGTGCCAAGTAAGTGATGAGGTACAAGAGAGGAGATCAAGCGTGAGGAAATACATGAGTGGGTACAAAGGTTTATATACACCCTAGAATGGTTTAGGGCAGGTTAATGGTGAAGTCCAATGAATAAGCGAGGAATGCGATGGAATCACATGGAACAAGGATGAGTTACATGGATGCTATGGAGGATATGCATGATTACGAAGCAGGTGGTAAGCACGTGACTAAGTCAGGTCACTGGGAAGGGTAGGTGAGTAATCGTGGAGACGAAAAGATGGTCCAAGTACGAAAGGAGAAACAAATCGTAACATTACCCCCTTTGTATGTCCGAGACAGCGACGAGGATCAGACCTTTAGTAATGACCCGGAGATCTGGTCATGTTCGCTTCAGCGACAGCATCGTAGAGTTCGTCACCAACAGATGGGGACCATTCACGAGCAGAGTGACGACGAGGGGGTCCTCTGGTAGGATGCATCCGACGAGAGTGACGGGAGGCTTGGGTGTGAGAACGGGATACAGGCGGAGAGGATGAGGAGGATGAAGATGAGTGATGAACACCTTGGCCACGATGAAGAGGACAGTGTGCCTAAGTGTGTCCTGGGGCAATGCGGAAGCATGTAGGGCATTCATAGAGGTGACAATATACCCGAGTGTGTCCGAGGTGTCAACATACGAAACAAGCTTCATGGTATTGTGGGTGACTGGGTGGTAAGGGGCGGTCTCCTTGCTCTCGAGCCCATTGGTTCTCAGCGGCATACAGGGCTTCAATCTTGTTGGTATCTAGGGGAGAGGAGGATGCGGAGGGAGGAGCTCTGAAATGGTCAAGACGGTTCATGGTTTGGTTGGTGAGATATCCATCAACTTCAGCAAGGAACTCAGGCATGCCTAATTGGTGCATGGCCGAGATCAGGTCTGCTTGAATGATTTCCCAAGCTTGTGTGATTGCGAGCTGGAGATTGTATGCCACCTGGTTGTGAACAGGAGTGGACACAAGCAACCCGATGGCCTCGGTTTGGAGGTAGGTGCAGTAGAGGCTGCCGAGGGCAGACCCTTCATTGAGGTAGCTATCAATGGTCCTGGCTAGATGAGATGACGTCAAGAGGTTGTGGACATGGGGGACGACCTCTGCAGGGAGTGGTTCCTGGTGTCTATGGGCATGTAGGGGGACATCAATGGACATGATGGAATTCCTTGGATGATAGGGGGGAGGAGAAGAGATTCAACTTTCTAAGAGTGGGCAAGGACGGACAGGAAGTGCATTCTGATCATCCCTGGGAGGAGACCAGACACGAGGGTCGTTAGAAGAATCAGATCCTTCTGATATGGGAATGTTGGTAGGCAGGTCGTGGGTGTTCCACCCTGGGGATGCGATGGTGGAAGATGGCATGGCGGGGGAGTCAATGTATGTAGTCCTTTCTAAGTGGATGACGAGATGATGAGGGTACTGAAGGAGGAGAGAAGATGGAGGGGTGGAGGTTCTTATAGTCTTCTAGAGCGGACTTTGCATTTTTCAAGTCCCGCTTGGCTATCCAGGAGTCTTCTTCGGCCGAGTACCCTTTCCATCGGGCTAGGAACATTCATGCCGACAGGCTCCCACAGTGGTGTAAGATCTTCTCGATCTCATATTCCTCTTCTCCTTCAACAAGATCCAGTGGTGGAGCCGGGAAGTTTGGACTGTGGATGTCGTTCTCGCGATAGGGAGATAAGAGGGAAGCGTGGAACACATTGTGAATTTTCCACATTCATGGGAGGTGGAGTTGATATGTGATAGAAGATAAGACCTTTGTGATAGTGAAGGGTTCCTCTCGTTTCAGGGCGAACTTTGGGTTGGCGACAGAACATTTGAGGTTCTTTGCTTCCAACCAGACCTTGTCTCCTTTCTCGAAAGGAGTGAACTTGCGATGGTTTCGTGACTTCATCACCTGGCGGGCGAGCTCATGCGCAGCAAGGGCTTCCTGATGTGCTGCGGCGAGGGATTTAAGGTGGGATTCTACTGCAGGGATAGAGGAGTTGGAGATGACCGATGGAAGGGCACAGGGTTCGTATCCCATCATGAGATAGAATGGGGATTGGCCAGTGACGGAGTGGAGTCGGTGATTGTGTGTGAATTCTGTGTGGGAGATCATTTCGGACCATGAGGCGGGGTTAGCACCACGGAAGATGCAGAGATAGGTTTCAACCTCTTGGTTGACTCGTTCAGTTTCTCCATCGGTTTGGGGGTGATAGGCAGTAGATAGGGAGAGGTTGTATTGAAGGAGATGACCAAGTTCACGGGCAAAGGCGGATGCGAATTGTGGACCACAATCAGAGATGATTTTATCGTAGAGTCCGAAGTGGAGGTATACTTTGTGGAAGAAAAGGGCAGCGACCCCCTTGGCGGTGATGGTTTTCTTAGTGGGGCAGAGAATTACCCCCTTAGTAAGTCCATGGTCAACCACAACCAGGAGAGAATCGAAACCAGACAAGGAAGGGAGATCTGTGATAAGATCACAAGAAACCTGCTGGAAGGGATGGGATGCGGAGGAGGGAATGGGAGTGAGTGGGGGAGCGGACGGATGGGTGTTCGACTTGTTTTGCTGACAAATACCACAGCCTTCGACGTACTTATGCACATACAGTGCAAGACCGGGCCACCAGAATTCCGTGGCGACAAGCTGACGAGTCTTGAGAAACCCAGGATGCCCGGCAGAGACATGTTCATGACAACAAGAGACAATGTCATGGCAGAGAGTACCGGAAGGGGGAATGTACACGCGACCTTTGTAGGTAAGGACGCCGGACTCAAGCTGCCAGTCAGCTAGTCGGAAGCAGAAAGCAGAAGGAATGTCAGAATTGAGGGTTTGTAACCGCTCAAGGACAAGAGGGTCAGATTGGGAGGAGGAGGCAATAGCGTCGTGGAGAACAGTATCGATGACGTTGATGAAGAGAGAGTCTGGAAGAAGGACTGTGTCTTCATTATCATTGTCGTCGGGACAAAGATCAGGGCGGCGGGAGAGAGCGTCAGGACCAGCAAGGAGCCGTCCTGGGACATGGATGATTTTCAAGTCAAAGTCAGCAAGATCAAGTAACCATCAGGCTTGACGACAGTTCAAGTTCTGAGCTTGGCGGAAGTATGTCAGGTTCTTGTGATCGGTAAAAACCTGGACAGGGAATGGGGAACCATGGAGGTAGTGTCTCCATGATTTCAAGGTGCAGATGATCGCATGGAGTTCACGATCATGGATGTCGTAATTGCATTCGGCGGGGATGAACGATTGGGAGAGATACGAGCAGGGATGCCAGTCTCCATTGGCATCTGTTTGGAGGAGAATGGCTCCGGTGGCATGCTTGGAAGCATCTGTTGTGATAGCGAAGGGTTTTGCGAGGTCTGGTAGACGAAGGACGGGTTTGGAGAGGAAGAGTTGTTTTAGTGATGTAAATGACATCTCGCACGTGGGGGACCATGACCAGGGATGGTTCTTCTTGGTGAAATCAAGAAGAGGACGAGCAACAGTGGAGTAGTCCGGAATGAATCGTCTGTAGAAATTTGCGAAACCAAGGAAAGAGCAGACATCTTTCACCTTGGTTGGTATTGGCCATGAAGCGATGCCATCAAGTTTGGTGGGGTCCATGGCAAGGGAGTCGGGTCTGACGATCATCCCGAGATATTCAACTTCAGTGGTTGCAAACTTGCATTTCTCAAGTTTCAGGTGTAGGTCAAGTTCCTTCATTCATTGAAGAACTCATTGGGTTCGCTCGGTGTGGGTTTGTTTGTCAGGGGAGTAGATAAGGAGGTCGTCCATGTAGATGATGAGCCATCCTTCGGCAATCATGTCTCGGAATGAGTCGTTCATGAACCGCTGGAAGGTGGCGGGGGAGTTGCAGAGCCTGAAGAACATAATGTTCGGCTCAAAGAGTCCTTTGTGTGTAATGAACACGGCTTTCCATTGGTGTCCGTCTTTGATCCGGACATTGTTGTATCCCCACCAGACATCAAATTTGGTGAAGACCTTTGCACCTTTGAGTTTGTCAAGGAGATCCAAGATGAGGGGGAGCAGGTAGGTGTCACGTCTAGTCACCTCATTGACCTTTCGGTAGTCCTGACAAGGACAGATGTGTTTCTTGATGCTTTCCGGGTCTGTGAGATCAATCCCTTTCTTTTGGACAAAGAAGAAGGGGAAGCTTGGGGAGAATTCGACGGTCGGATCTTTCCAGATGTGAGGTTTTCCTCAATGAACTTCTCAGTGGCCTCTCGTTCAATCAGGGAGAGAGGGTAGACTTTCCCAATACTGGGTATGAAGTCTTCTTTGAGGTTGATCTCATGATCATAAGGATGAGAGGGAGGAAGGTGGTGGCTCGCTTCCTCTGAGAAGACCGAGGCATAGTTGGAATATTCCGGGGGAAGAATGACGGGAATTTTAGCTTTTTCTTCGGCCGCGGAGAGCTCGATAGCTTTGGTTAAGCGAGCAATGGTGGGGGAGTTGGGTAGGAAACGTTTGACGTCTCCTTGAATGATACGACTGCAATAACTGTTCTGTCATTCTCGGGTGAGGTATTGATTCTTGGATTCTTCATCCAAGAATTCATAGAGACACTCATCTGTGATAGCGTCAACGTGGACATGACGAGGGGGACGAGGTTGGACCTTTTGGTAGAATCTATTGTGTCATTCAGAATCTGCGACATAAGAGGAGTATAGGTCTTTTGATTGGTCACACGATTCAGAGATGGAGATGGTCTGTCAAGACCAATCGATAACGGGGTTGGTAGCCCGTAGCCAGGGGAGTCCGAGAATGATATTTTCTCGTCCACAGTTCATGACAAAGAAGAGCGTTTTCTGAGTGATCCCTTCGATATTGAGGAACAAGGTACAAGTGAACTGAATGGCTCCTTTCTCATTCGTGGTTTGGTCGATGTTTTTGACTTTGATAGGAACATTGAGTTTTGTGGTGGGGATTTTGTGTTTGTGGACAAAGTCCCAGTCAATGCAGGAGATGTCTGCACCACTGTCTATGAGGGCTCGGGTGTCAACGACTTTCATGGTGTGCGAGGGGGAGATCAATTGTACTGGGATTCGCATAGACTTCGACGAAGTAGATACAAGTATAGGTGCGCATGTAACGGAAGGGGAGTCTGGCGTTGACTCAGATCCCCGGTTCAAAAATCCTTTTTCCAGGTGAAGTGGACCCGAGCCACTTTGTCTTCTTCATCATCATCTTCTAGATTGATGAGTTTGGGAAGGTCCAAGTTCTTCTCGACTTTCTGGATGCAAGGTTTCTGTGGGGCAGAGAACGTGGTGCACGCTGAGCTGGCATGTCCTGGTTGTCGGCAGCGGAAGCATAGGTTGTTTTTGACACAGCACTTCCTTTCTTCTGGGGTAAGTTTTCCAACTTTAATCGCATCGATGTCCATGGCGTTTGGGTCCCGACCCCTAGACGTGTTTTGGGTGGTCGTTGGGGTGGTGGAGAAGGAATGGTATCCGGGGCGACTCCATTTGGTAAGTGCCTCCATCCATTCCCATTGGGTTTGGAAATGGACGGCCTTCGTGTACCATTCATTGACCTTTGTAGGGATAGCATTGAGACCCATGATGCACTTCATGAGGGGAAGGGGGATGCCGAGGGAGAAGTACCTGATGAGGACGTTGTCGTCGGTGATCTGAGCGATCTCAACGCAATTCTTAAACTCGGCGACATATGCGGTGAGGGAGGGGGAATAAGAATGATCCTTTTTCAGGACCATCTTCGTGGTGGAAAGCCAGTTGATGGCATTTCCGACGGTATCTTGATGCTTGAACGCAAGTTCAAAGTCTGTGATGAACTGTGAAAAAGTTCCAAGGTTGGTGACGGTGGCAGCGAGACATTTTGACGGAAGGTGTTGGCCCAGACCAAGGCAGATCCCTTGGTCATGTAGGAGAGAGCGAAGGCGACCTTCTTCTCGTCTTTGTTGTATACCTCAGCGTTGACTAGGAGGTAGAAGCAAACGGTATTGAGCCATTGCATGGCAGTGTCATAGGCTCCGTCAAAGTGATCGGGGGCTCCGATCTGAAGTTCTGTCTTCTTTGTCGAGGAAGACATAGGAGTTACATGGGGTCGGGGGTTCGATGGGATAAGTGGTATGGTATTTACCAGGGGGGGAGCACTTCTGAGATATTCAAGAAGTTCCAGGCGAGACTGTTTGTAATTTTCAACGGTTGGGGTGACGTCTAAGTCAGCAAGGGATGTGGCGAGGTCTTCGGCAACCTGTTGCTGAGGTTCCGTGGGAATGGGTTCGTCTGAGTCAGACTCAAGGGGGTTTTCGTCTGGTTCAGAGGACGAGGAGGGGTGTTGCACGCTTTCACGCCAACTGGAGTTGTGACGTAGGAAGGAAATGGTGGAGGTTCACAGTGATGGTAACCTCGGATAGACGCTTGATCTTTTGTTACGACTGGCTTGGGTAGAGTCAGTCGTAGCCTCTCAAGTGTGACGGGGAAGTCACAGGGTCAAGGGTTCAGTCACGATGTGTGGCTAACCGGTGGACTCAGGCCTCGTGTTCTAATGACGACGAGAAGAGTAGGGCGAGCCTTGGAGTCTAATGCTACCAAGGAGCCGACAAAGGTTACAACCTTTGGTAGGTCGACAAGGAAGGAGAACGAAGAGCAACCGCTTCAAGGTAGCGGCAGGACCTCTAAGGAGTCAAGGGACAAGAGAAGAGGGAAAAGGTGCTTGTTATTCTCGGTGTGCCAAGTAAGTGATGAGGTACAAGAGAGGAGATCAAGCA
>JBBPOH010000435.1:0-13552 GCA_038091335.1 Phylloporus arenicola | reverse complement strand
GATGGCTGTGGCGACTGTTTTGACGATGTCGACGTCGTTGCAAGGCATGGGTTCAGTGATGTCGTCACCAAAGCGAGTAAGGCATGCTCACTCACACCAGAAAGGGTATAACTCGGAGGTACAGATGGCGATAATGGTACGTTGTAAGAGACAAAGGATGCGAGGGAAATAGAGTGCGGACAGCCGGCGTTGAGGTCATGTAAGTTGCAACGAGAGACAAGTAAAATCGGGGATGAGAACAAGGGGTAGTCCGAACAGGAGAGGCGAACAGCCAGTAAGGCGATACAGAGGGTGCCTCACAAAAGGGTTTTTAAAGGCTGCGAGACGCGGAAGGCGAAAGATGAGTCCGGGATTCTGGGACACCAATTAGATTGGAGCAAGAAGACTCACTCAGTAATTTTATGGAGTGAATGCGGTCCTAGAGGAACATTTCAGCGCCTGGAAGACAGGCAGGGAAAGTTCACGTTGCTAGAACAGTCAGATCACGGTCGCCGGCTGCGGGGTTCAGGAGATGACCTGTGCAGACCTGCCTGCCGGCTGGGCAAGCCCGGTGTGATAACCGCAGCCTCGCCGTTGATGGGTCTAGCCTCGTTACGTTGCGCTCAGGGCGTGGTCAGTCACTACAACACCACAACTTGAAGATGGTATTAAAGCAACCGCTTATTCTAGAAGACGCACTAGACGCTGTGGAGGCACCGCCCACATTCGAAGAGAGCGCGACGGACTTGGTCGTGCAAGAAACGTTCACTGCGCCCGGTGGTGAAGCTCCTCCAGAATTTGCGCCGTATGAGGCTTCCTACTTCATGTCGGGTGCTGGGGACGTTATTTCCCATGACCCCCACTTGAATGAGGATGGTCCGTCCACAGTTCAATGCGTCAACAATGTGCTGACTTGCAGAAGGTGAAGCCCTCTATCGCTTCCTACTCTCTCAAGCAATCACCCCGCCTCAAATGTGCCTGCATTGCCGGGGGTCACACAACGAAACCCATACCCGTCTCGTCCGTTCACGCCACGGCGATCACTCGGACTTGAAGACTGAACAGTATACAGAAAGGATCGTTGATTTTGATTTCAAAATAGACGTCGGCCAGCACATCTTTGGCGACCCCACACATTGGTCACTAGGTGACTCCGCCCCTGCGTACCGCGGCCGTATGTTCCGCGAAGTTGGTGTCGATGTTCAGAAGCGCAAGGCAACGAGGGCGGAAGTGAAGGCCGCGAAAACATGGGATAACGAACGCGACTCCAGAGGCTTTCCCCCGTGGATCAGCAGCAGCTATGCATATAGGGAAGATCAACCACACATCATGGACAACAATAGCGTCTTGAAATCGTCGTGGACGTTGCGCCAGTGGGCGGATGACTACTGCTCCAGCGGCAAGTTCTTCAAGGAATTTGAGTACCATAAAGTTTGTCTATACTGTCACCTCTACCTGACTCATCAGCTGATCAACCCTCTGCAGGTTGTTTATGGTTGGAACTTTGATGCTCTTGTAGCCGCTACTCGTTCCGTCATCCTTTCCACTCACTACAGAGGGGATATCGTAGTTTCATTTCAAACCACGAACTCAGTAATCTCCGTCCGATCTCACCATCGTCTATCGCGTGCACTCTCGAATGGATGGATCAAATTTTTGTTGATCATCACCTTCATATACCCCTTCTTGTGGTTATTCCGACGGTTCCACCCTCGGGGTGGCGGGATCTGGAGAGTGTGTGGAGGTGCATATCCTCTCAAGCGTGTCGAACAAGTATCATCCCTTCCGGAATATGGTGGAGATCGCAAGAGTCCCGACAGCCCGTGGCAAGATGTGGGTCTGGCTGACAACACTGGACAAGCATCGGGATCTACCTTTCTTTCCAACACGCAGACTAGAGTGGTCGGGTTAAGGGAAGGAGTTTGGTTCAGACGATGGGAGAGATCTATCAAGAGAGCCGTGCTTAACCGACTGCAGGAATCCGAGCCTCTTGTTTCCGGGGATAGTGCATCTCCACCAATCATCTTGGATGGTTATAGTCATCCCTAAATGCCGTGTAGCAGACTTCAAGCTTCGAGTTTCGATAATGATCATGCTGATAGGCTGGTATACTTGAGTAAATCTGTCTCCTTACATAAATTGAAGAGGATGTATAGTACAATGCCAGACAATTCATTGAATAAACAAAGTAGTTGCAGATCAACCAGCCACTTGGTCAGATGTCAACAAACTAATATTAGTGGGCTTGAACGCGTTCGTGTCTGTCCAAATGGCCGAGAGTCCAACGTCCTTGTTTATTGCACCAGAAATGCGCTCCAATTCAGATTCCGAGTAATTGTCGGCTTCAAGAAAAGCGAGCGCGGTTTCCAAAAACCACTCGTGCTTCTTGAGAAAGTGCACGACAACCGTCCCGCCAACGCGCTTGTTCTCGTATCGCTTCACGCGACCCTCCCTATATTGCCACGCCGAACCTGTTTCAGGCGCCACTACTAATGAGAAGGAATCAGTAAATGTTTAGCACAGCTGTTTCTTATGACCGAACCTTCACGCAGCTTGGACATGTCACTCCCTTCTACCAGTGCCTCTATACTTTCAGCTAGCGTCATATCCTGGACGGGCTGTTGGTAGCGCACTCCGAACGTCGACACACTCGAATGAGCCCATGAGGATGGCGTAGGGTTGAGAATATCTGATTTGTTCTCAAACTCCTTATCGATGTAAGATAAGACAGACTGCTTGATCCGCGAAACTTGAGAAGGAAAAAGGAAACCATGCGAGTATCTAGAAGGATCATGAGCGGGAGAGGCGGTGAGGTGTCTCAACTTCGTGCTTACACTGTGCCAGCACGGGGATGGTCATATATCCAGCATCGTTCGCTTGCCCAGCGAATTTGGGTGGCTTGTGGATGCAGTGCCATCCACTTCGCTGTCTGTTTATCTTCGGCGCCCTTCGTCATACCTTTGACGGTTGCGTCCTTCGAAACCCAAGCAACCAGACTCCAGCTCAAGCCATATAGCTCTCCACCCATGAAGAGATCCTTGACAAGATAACCCCAGTACACCAGGGGGTCCTGAACAACGCCGGCCTCTTTGGGTATGATGTCAACACCTAACTCCAGAGAAGTGGGCAAATGAGGGTCAAGGGCCTCAGCCGTGATGGAGGTTATATTGGGCGAGACGCCATACGGACTGTGCCCTTCAGCATGCAGCTCCAACCTCATCCTGGACTCCAGTTCCGCCAGCATCAGAAAAGCATCATCATCCACCTTGGCAACGAAGTCCGGCCGTACCCAAGGTCTAGGGTGACCTGAAGCGTAGTCCTCCCAGGCAAGATGGGAATCATGGGGAGCGGGATGGGGCGCAAGTGACGACTGCGCCGAGTAGGAGAAATATGGTACTAGAATCGAGGAATTGATGTAAACAGGAGGTACCCATGCATTTTCAGCAGCCCATGTAAAGTAAGCGTGTGATTTTCCTCCATTCATGTTCTCTGGACAGGGCAAAACGACAATGTCATTATACACTGCACAACGTTGTTAATCTCAGATAGTATGAAGCGCATGTATTGAGACAAGACTCACTTTCCATTTCGGTCTGTATACGCCTCTCCCAACCTTTCCGCGGCTGGCCAAGAATGAATCGCACTACGGTTCGCGATGTTCCGAGTCCGTCGTCACCTGTACCTGCACCATTGCGGCTACGAGGATGCGATGCCCATGTGGTTCTTATCAGCATCCTGCGTTCCATCGCGGAGTCCATGGAGAAAACACCCAGGAATATTCCCGCTGGTGGAATGGAATCCAAGTCGTCTGGAGGAAATGTTGGGGGAAGCGACCCCGAGATTGGGTTTATATATGGATAAGGCATGGGCGTGCGAGAACGTGGGGGGTAAGATGATGGTGGTGGAATAGCACAGTATGCTTGCCAGGGCAACGGCTCCTTGTCGGGATTCAAAATATACATGAGTAGCAATGTGAGTGAGATTGCAAAGACTGTCAAAAGGAGAAGAGCGAATATCTGATCGAAATGAGCGTGAGTGTAATGCCCAAGAGACACAAAAGATCTCACTATAGTTATGGGTTGTTGGGGGAACAAAGGATGTCGGACAACCCTTCTTACACACTTTTTGAAGGTTCTCCATGTCCTTCCATCCCGCTTCCGCCTCCTACGTGAATGACTCAACCATCTACGACTGCCAGCCCGGATGCTGATATAGGCCCCAGTCCTTTCGAGGAGGGGCGATGCTGGCTCGCCGTCTGCATCCGAGACAGAAGAGGCAATTCGATGGGTTTGAAACGAGGGCGAGGGCGTCCGTGGTTGCGAGAGAGTTGGGGCAGTATATGAAGCAGCAGAATCAGAAGAGAAACGGTCGGCGTGTGTGGAATCTGGGTATGAACTGTCACTAAGTTCTCCCACATGCATCGTGCATGAGGTATCCCTGTACACGTCCTGTCGGTCTGAACCAGACAAGAATTCGTACTGTTCCCCAGACTGCCTTGGCTTTGAAAAACCAAAGAGACCAGGGGACTCTGCCATGTCAATGGTGGGAAAGGACTAGACTTGGAGTCACACAGTCGGGTAAACGTCTCCATGTAACACAACCAACAAAGGCTATCATGCCAAAACGCTCTCCCAGCTCGGCCGCCTGTTCATGGCATCCCAAAACCCTGCCAGTTTGCTCTGCAGGCTCGTATTTGGAAGCAGAGGACGGGAATCCTTTGGCAGCGCAGTCCCAGTGTGCTCTTCCACTCTCGTCAATGCAACATCTCCCGAGTCGGCGCAACTGCCGCCAGAAAGCTTGACAACATGTATCAGCCAAACGCAGAGATGGATATCGGCGATCGAAATCTGATCTCCTGCAGAACGAATTATAGGTCATAACCTGGTAGTAGTAGAGTTCCTACCATGGATATAAGGGCCAATAATTTCTTCGTTCACCTTGGTCAACGCATCCGGAATTGCATGCTCCCAGGTTTGTTTCGCAATTGTGAAATATTCATCTGAATGTTCCCCGCTACCAGCACCCAGATGTTGAAGAAGGATCTCGATTTCATGCTTCTTTTCAATCCAGAACGCCTTGGTCTTATCGGACATTTTGATAACCTCGCGCTCGCAATCCGCGAGGTACGCAATGAGCACTTGTTTTCTTGCATTGAGGGTGGGAACTAATGATGTAGCCAGCACTTGAAGAGACTGTGGATCACGCGAACTGTAGTGACTTAGCAGTTCAGGGGTTACAGCACTCGAATACACGATGTCGATGATTTTGTTTGAGGTTGCTGCAAAACCAACTGTTGCGGGAGACAAGGACGGCGCCGGCGCAGTGGATGTTGAATTCGAGCGTGACGTCGCCGAACGAGATCTGTCCAGAAAGTCTACTAGTGCCTGCATAGAGACCGTAAATGGTCGCGAAAGGTAGTGCACATCTTTATCACCTTGGGATCAGCGATGACCTTGAACCGTGTTTCAACGCCGACGCCGAGAGTACCTTGCAACGGAACAACCAATATCGGAATTGTGGCTATCGGACTGTTAGATGGGCGCGCAAAGTGGAAGACATGCTCACCCTTTGGGTTCAAACGGAGCATGGCTGGTGAGAATTCTTCCCCTTTGGCTAGTAGGGGTGGGTCAATAAGGGAAAGTGATCTTGGCCATACATACTGGTATCAACCACGCGGAGATCGCGCTCATCGTTGCCATAACCCTTTTCTTGGCTGGGAACAGGTGAGGCAGATCAGGAGGACGAGGAATGATCTCACAGAGTAAGAAGCGCTACACAAGGATTCGTTCAGGAGAATATTTACACACAAGGATCATTCTTACCCGCTCTTGACCAGACCGACGTTGGATCGTAGTATAAGACAGCCTTGGCGACCATGATAGCGTACCGATCGAACGAAATGGAACACTTGTTACCTTGGCGTACACCGATCACGTGATCCACATGTTGTAGGGGCTCGAGGCCGATGATCTTGCCCTCATCTACGGTGACCATGAGCTCTCTCAGGTAGGGATACACGCCCAGTCAACATGGGACATCTCGCTCATCCTTCTTAGACACGAGTTTTACGAGACAGATGAAAATCTCACACTCTCGGTATTCGACCGAGGGGCTGATCCAGGCGTAGTGTCAGTGCAGTTCGAACCACGACAGGTAGTCTAACATGTTTCATCCGCACCCTCGCTAACATTCTGCAGCTTTTATATCAAAATGGGGACAATGTTTTGTTGCTTCAGCCTCTAAAGGGTCAGATCGATCCTACCAAGAGTGACTATACAGTAGGGAAGGTCAAAGTCGAGATCCGGCTCGTCAAAATGGTACAGGGAAGATGGGGTAACCTTGTTGGTGACGCTCCTGATCGTATGTTCCTTTGCCTCTCATCGCAAATTACAGCGCTGCAGTGATCTTAGCACTTGCAGGATTCGTTGCGCCGCCACCATCGCAAATCCCCATCACTCACAAGAGAAAGGACTGGGAAGGCATCACTACCGATATCCTCTCCAGCGACAAGGAAAGGACCACGGAGGAGGATCCGAACATCGGCGGCGATAACAATGTCAATACATTTTTCCAGAAGATTTTCGCAGACGCAGACGACGACGCGAAACGCGCGATGATGAAGAGCTTCCAGGAGAGCGGTGGGACGACACTCAGCACGAACTGGGAGGAGGTCAAGAGCTCGAAGGTGGAGGTCAAGCCTCCATCAGGAAGCGAATGGAAGACGTGGGGTTAGTTTCACTCTAACGGCGGGCGGTTGTCAGTCTACACTGCACATGCCATTTAGCACTTTCAGAATACTTGTATCCCACCTTCAGTCATGTCGCAGCTTACTCTCATCGTCGCCGCAACAACGAAAAATGGTATTGGACGGGGCGGCACGATACCATGGCACATCCCAGCAGATCTCGCGTACTTTAGCCGGGTCACCACCAGTGCGCCTTCTGGCAAGGCAAATGTCGTGTTGATGGGCAGGAAAACTTGGGAGAGCATCCCCAACAAGTTCAGACCATTGAAGAAACGGATTAATGTCGTGCTCAGTCAAAACAAAGACTATGATCTGTGCGGCGATCCCAATTGCTCTGATGCACTGGCTGACAGCGCACCAGGTTCCCAGTGGGACCATCTGCAACCGACTCGACACAAACACATCTGTGTTCAGGGTTGAAGGATGCGCTGCAGACTCTCGCGTCCCATGCCAACGTTCACCGTCTCTTCGTCATCGGAGGGTCAACCCTTTATCAAGAGGCGTTGACGCTGGGATCCAAGCATTCCACGCTGCAAGCAGATCGCATCCTCATAACACGTGTCTATAGCCCAGAATTCGAATGCGATGTGTTTTTCCCTGATGTTCTGGATGGGGCAGAATGGACAAGGGCATCTCACAAAGACCTTTGTGCGTGGGTAGGCTCTGAGGTTCTGGCAGGGGTCCAAACAGAAAACGGTGTGCAATTCGAATTCCAGATGTGGATTAGACAAGTAGGGGGGAATCCTTAGCAAGTGCGTCTAACTACTGTCGTGGTCAAAGACATGGCCCGAATTTTATGCCGTGATGCTTCTACCCTTGCCGCTTCACGGGAGTCAGCAACGCACACAGGGAGTAACGGACACCTTGCACCTGTTTATGTTTCGGGTCTTTTGAACAGATAACATACACCCTCCCTTTGCGTATGACGATGCTGCAACCGTCGCACATGACCTTGACCGACGACCTAACCTTCATCCCCCTTGTTAAAGTTCGGGTTGGTAGTGCAGCAGGGGACAAAACATGACGAGGACGGGTAATGGCTGCAGCCCGAAGCCGCGTAAGGAGGGGGCGAGTCGAGGTGAGCAGCCTCAACATGACTGCAGAAGAAACAAAGGCTACCTCGGTCACGTGCAACAGTAAATCATTGCTTCCGAACGGACCGAGTCCAAATCAGTTCGCTTCAAGATGCCAGATCCCACTGGCCGCACAGCTGAACTCGTCTTGTTTCTCGCCGTCCTCGTCGCATTCGTGGCAGAGTCACAAACAGCCCAGGTTGGTGATGCAACTTTCCTTGTCGTAGTGGCCTAATCATGGTTGCAGTACCTGCAATCTACATTGGGATACCAGCAGCCATATTTTCTGTTGTAAGCCCGCACACGTCGCGGATCTGTAGTTGACTGAGATGGAATCACAGCTATCTTGTCCACTCATGCTTCTTGCTGTCTTTCCCGATTCATTTGATCTATGTCCTACTCAGGACAAAGTGTGGTCTCCGTCCCTTGCTCGCCGGCCTCAAGCTAGCTCTCGTAGCGCAGGTGGCTACCTGGAACAGTGGTTCTAGTTCCTCAGGTCTTCCCGTGGCCAAAATGGTCATTTTGATCATCTTCATTACGTTATTTTACAGCCTCCCCGCTCTGCTGTGGTTTATCGCAGTTCCCCTCGCCCCGTATGATGTCTCGCTTCTTATTTTCTATTTACCGACGCTTCTCCAGGGTCACGGACGTAACGGCAATATGGAATGCGAATGCATTCTTTGCTTATCTCTTTAGCGTCAAGTTGCTCGGGGTGAAATGGGGGACCCTCCGCTTGTTTGCAGTAACAGTCGCCACTCTAGGGGTTCTTATCGTGGTCTACGGCGGGACCTCACCACATTCACAGTTCATAGAGGCAAATCTGTCAAATATCCCTGACCCCTTCGTCGGCGACATGCTGACTCTTGTCGCATCTCTCCTTTACGGCTTCTACCAAGTTTTCTACAAGATATACATTGCATTACCATCTGAGCCAGAACCGCCCGCCACATCCGGTCATTACAGCCAACTTCCAGACAGTGTAGACGACAGCGTAAACGAGGCAACTCTTGATGCGGACGATATCATATACCCGCCACCATTCGGCCTACATCCCAATCTGATCACAACAACGATTGGCCTGTGTACTCTGCTCGTTTTCTGGATTCCAATACCCTTCCTACACTACTCCCGGATCGAGGTTTTTAGACTGCCATCAGATGCAAGCATGGTGATGGCGATCGCGGGTATAGCGGCGTCAGGCGTGGTCTTCAACGCTGGGTTCATGGTAGGCATAGTCTCATCTGTACCTGGCTGCCTCTGGAATCTCAAGGATGGACGTTTGATAGATATTGCTAGGAGTTTGGGGTCCCATTGTGGCATCGGTTGGGAATCTCCTTACCATCGTCCTGACGCTCTTCTCCGATTTAAGTTTTGGTACAGTTGCGTTAACGCCTTGGGGGTTACTGGGGGCCGGCATGATTGTTTGTGCATTCGGAATGCTGGTCTACGATATGTTCTAGGTCGGGCACCGTGAACGGACAGTCGCATTATGTACACCTTGAACGTCTAATTGCCACCTTTCAGGTAGTGCTGGACGATAGCAATATCATTATCTCACAAACCGGAAGAAAAATATGCGCGAGTTAAATAACAAGCCCGGGAGTAAAGTCAATGTACCAAAAGAGGACGGGAAAGGGTAAGGTGACCCCGCACGGGACATATACGTGAAAGTAGAGGAAATGAGCGTAAGCGTAAATGAGATTGCGGGTAGGTTACAAACTTGTGCCTTCAACGAAATGAGTGCGCCAAAACTAGGATCGGAGGGCAGAGAGGATATCAGTTATGAGAGCAAATAGGGTAATGGACATGGTGGCCGAACACAGGCACAAGGAGAGGGGACAGCGGTCATGGGGTACCCAAATGATCTCGTTCTAGTCATGCACATAGAAGAGAGACGGCCTATGAGAAATATGGGACCCGTCATCAACGGAAAGGGCATCTCTGTCTGAGGTTCGATAACCTCAGGTCGAAGCGGGGTTCAAGGTATTATCACGGAGTCGTTGCCATCAGACTGCCAAGCATTCAGAATGACAGTCGAGTTATTGGGTGTTTCTTACCTCTTGCGTTTGGCTTTCGTCATCTCTTTCCGTAGCGCAGGACCATCAAGTGGTTTGAGCAGTTCGAAAGCGCAAAGCAAATCTTCGGAAACGCTGTGGGGTGGAATATGAGATTGGGCAGTCCATCATGAAGGAAATAAAGCACACCTCATGCAAGCCCCATAATTGTCGAACTCTGACGCAATCAATGAGTAAAGTCACCTAAAAAGAAAAAGAACAACAACAGACCTCCACAATAGTTTGGTGCACTAAACACAGTAACTAATGTTCGATCGTTCCAGAACTCGTAACCGTCCTCTACTACCATGTGCGCGCGACAGATCAAATCCATGTCGTATCGCACCAGGAAGTCGTTAATCACCGCCTTCCCGAAACAATAGCTGACACCACGTTCGTTGTCCTCCCAATCTAGTGCGGTATCCGATGGATCCGACCATAGTAAGTCATTGAGCAGTCCGTAGTCGGGAACGTCCGTAGGCCGCTGTATACGCTTGATATCATCCATGGAATGGAGTGAGGGTGATAGGCCACCATGAACACAGAATATTTTTGAAGCGACGACGGCTGCAATAGGAAGACAGTTGAAGACATCTATGAACGTTCTCCACGTTTTGATGTTGCATCTCCGCTTGCATTCGTCGTAAAAGCCATACACTGTGACAGTGTGAGCGCCCCGAGCAGCAATACCCGCTAAAGACAAACCTCGAGTCACGTTCGCGCATTCGTGGTTACCCCGCAAGAGAAAGAAATTCTCCGGATACTTGATCTTGTAACAGAGGAGGAGAAGAATGGTTTCTAGACTTTGCTTGCCTCGATCCACATAGTCCCCCAGGAAAAGATAGTTTGCTGAAGGAGGGAATCCACACATTTCAAACAATCGGATAAGGTCAGAGTATTGCCCGTGAACGTCGCCGACGATCTTGACGGGTGGCGATAACTCGATGAGGGTGGGTTGGCTTAGAAAAACCTCCCTTGCCGCCTGGCATATGAGAGCAATCTCCGTGTTCTTCAGACAGAGAGATTTGCTGACTTTGCCAGTGTAGCCAACGTCGAGGAGACGCTGGATCATATCGTCAATATCAAATTGCTTGGGCCTCTCTTTGCCGCCGTTTCCGGAGGAGCTAAGAGGGTCGTTTAGCGGGAAGCTACTTGCTGTAGAGCCCGGTGTGAATGAAGGGGGCAATGTCGATGTGGAGAGGATTGTCTGGGTGGTTGGAATGTCGAGAGGCGTGGGGGACGGTTTCGTAGAGGGTACCGAATATGATGATATAGGGGAGAGCAGAGAGGACGAAGAGAGGTTGTTGGGTAATGGAGAGAGGGCGGTGGAAGGATTGGCGGGGGAGCTAGCCAAATGGGAACTTGGACCCACTGGGGTGGAACTACGGTCTGGGATGTCTACTGATGCAGCAGCATTGCGGACGGCGTCGTACTCGTGGGCGGCAGTTTGTGGTGGGGTTGGGCGGAGCGTTGTGCTAGAAGGATTGGAGTCAGCAATGTCCTCGAACGGACTATCCTGTGGTAGATCCTGGTCTTTCTCCCTGGCTGACTTTTTGGACTTTTTGGACTGTTGTTGGCCCATTGAAAGGGCCTTTGAGGGCTGTGAGGATGAGGCGGGGACCGTCTGGGAAGACTGTGCCCGCGACCTGGAAAGCTTTGAGGATAAGACGGAGATGAGGGAGGGCGCCAGCTTTGGAGAAGTGACTGTCGATCACCGAGACGGTGCAAGTCGGGTTGGGTGTCTGTCTACACTTGTTTGTACGCTTGTTTACGGGGAAATGCATTTCATTTCAACTACATACTCAGAACTTGCCAAACGCCTTCGCCGACGCCTTGCTCTTCATCACCCGGAGCACGTTGAATCGCACAGTCTTGGACAGTGGTCGACATTGTCCTGGCCATCCTCAGCACACGCCGTCTCGCGCCCAATCGCAACTCACCAACGGTCACCGTGTCACCAACCTCCACACGGAATGCAGGGGACACATGCACTGCCAGATTCTTGTGTCTTTTTTCGTAACGGTCTGCAGACACTTCAGAACACGACACCAACTTTGACAACACCCTCGACGCACTGTATTTGGGGACGTAGTGGAGGTAATCCCGGCGGACGATGACTGTCCGCGTCATCTTTGTGGATACGACCTTGCCAGTCAGAATTCGCCCGCGAATGGAGACGTCACCGGTAAAGGGACATTTCTTGTCTGTGTGTGCACGTGTAGTCGTGCGCCGAGTGAGCGGGAATATACATACCAATGTAGGTACCGTGAATGGCTTCTGATGGTGTTTTGAATCCTAGACCAACATCCTTGTACCACCGCTTGTCTTTTGTCGAGACCTTCTTGCCGCCTTGACAAGACGATGAGCATCTCTAGGCTGCGTCCAGTAAAGTCGTACCTCGGATTTTGGCATTTTGGAAAAGATGTTGCTTCTGGAAAGCTTTCTCGATCTGCAGAGGGTGTTGGGGACATGAAGACAAGATCACATTCGTTGCGCACCTGTTCGGCCATTGTGAAGCCTGTTCTCGAGCGATGGTGACGTTTGGAACCTTATTGACACTTGCTTGGCCAAGCCACAAAATTGGTACTGTATAGAATTCCGGCATTTGCCGAGGCGCCATTGAAATTACGTAACGCCTTGACGCGACTAGCATGCTCGTCACGCGCACCTGCGTTTGTGTCGCCAGATACCACGCCATGAGCAAACAGCAGACACTCCGTACGTCTCTCGTTCATGTCCATCTCAACTCATCTGTATGCCTCGAGCAGGAAGGTTCTTCGAGATGCCAAAAAATGTCAAGCCTGCTCCCCCTCAGCAGTCTAGTCTGGCAGACATGTGGGGTGCGGGCAAGAAGAAGCACAAGGTGGACCAACCCCCACCTGCCGTCTTGCCCTCAGAGGACGCACAGGAGAAGAAAGCAGAAAGCGGTGACGGACGTGACTCAGTTCCCAACTCAACCGGTTGGTGAACGAAACCCAATCTCTCTCTTCCAACTCAATCTGTATTCTTCAGCACAAGCTCAAAATAGCAGATCACCATCACCTAAACGTACATCTCAATCTTACGAGAGGAATACCACTCTAAGATGTATACCACAGGTCCCACAAAGAGGAGACGCGTCGCCGATTCGGATGATGAGGGCTCGTCGGCTCCTGCACGAAAACTCAAGTCACGAACAACCGTCCCCTCGAGCGCTACGAGGTCCACCAGTCCTTTCAATCTCAAAGGCAAAGGTAAACTCGAAGCACAGTTTACTACCCCACAAGAGGTTGCGGAACTCTCCTCCGGTGAGGTGGGCGAGGGGCAGGATGTTGCAGAGGATCCATCAGAGTCCGAAGATGACGCAACTCAGGAGTAAGCTTTTGTGTGAAGTCCTACCAGGTTGACGAATCATTATTTCCAAGTGCGGAAGAAGCACTCTCGCGGGCCGACGAAGTTGACATCACGGGTGGCTGGAAAGTAGGAGCACCGTGCGTGGTTTTCGTACACAAAGTGCCTTAACGCCTTAACGCGCTCATTAGGGTGCCATATGCAGCGCTCACCAAGGCGTTCACACTGATCGAGGCAACCACCAAGCGATTAGAAAAGACATCTTTACTCACTGGCTTCTTTTTGCTTGTTATACGACGTAGTGCCAAAGGAGATACACAATCCCTCCTCCAAGCCGTATACTTGTGTATAAACAAGGTGCGGAGTAATCG
>JBBPOH010000434.1:0-13554 GCA_038091335.1 Phylloporus arenicola | reverse complement strand
GGGCATCGTTTCGCGCACCGAGTCTTGGGTCATCGAGCAGAGCGAAGTCGACCCATTTGGCAAAGTCGTCAGGTGTCGCACCAAAAATCTCGACCATGTCAAGGTCATGCAGATCGAAGAGACACAACTTTTCCAACAGGCTCAAGACGGGTGCGTGTCCTTTGTCTCATCCCCACGCCCTCATTTTGACCCTATACCCTCATAGGAGAACACTGCAAACCACCGAGGCTTACATCACTTCAAAATTCGGTTGGGGTCTAACAAAGAGAATCGAAAGCCATGGCCTGGCCCGTTTCAAAGCCCATGTTCAAAGGGCACGTCTTGGTCCTTTCCCCCTTTCCTAATTACTAATGTGTATTACAGTCTCGCCAGGGTGTCTCGCTCATGATGGATTTCATTCGCCAAGCGCGTCTCCAGCCCATGGCATTTGGCTCGTATATCTCCAACATTCATTCCGACATGTCGTTTCTCGTTCCGGAGATCCCCGTATCGTCCGCTGGCAACGCCATGGGTCACAAACCAGAGAACGACCATGTCCCCGCCTCTCAAAACAGTAGTTGGTTCGATAGGGTTTGGGGAGCACGTAACTGACCGATCGGGAGGGCTTATTTTGTGCTACTACTATACATCTCATTCGTCCGTATTGCTATCTCACTTTTCACATCCCCGTACTTTTGTATCATTAGCAACCGTAATACCACCACGCACAAGAACCTCGGCGAGTCTTCCCACTTAGACATCAAGACAAACTCGCGCGTAAGCCTTAGCCGTGTGGAATGTACTTTCCAACGTCTGCAGCGAGGCAGCTGTCAAGTGTTCCTGCCCTGCCAGATGCGCCTCTCGAGAGCATACTCTCGTTGGAGCCAAGTCCCCGCAAGTCTCTTTTCTGTGCCCTATCTCAGCGGGCAATCACCGTCTGGCGTGTTCGAGTGCGTTCAGTATCCACTCAAAGTTCCCTCGTTCTGAATCTCTCTGCCAGCCGTCCACGCCGCTGGCACACTTGGCGAGGTCTCCATCATCGATTGTAGAACACGGTGACAACCTTGCCGCAAGATGGTCCCCGGACGGAGGTAGGATCGTTATCCAGGTGAGTCCCTTATTGCCGCCCTCTGCTTTGCCTGTGATATCTTTCAGACAACGCTCTCGTATCTCGTGTTGGTAACGATCGACTACGTTCCCGACGTTGCAGCATATAAACCACCAGACATACCACCAGGCGTCCAGCGCAATTTCCTTGCCGGTGCGGGAGAGGGACTCTCACTCCAATCTCTCAGCCTCTCCTTCGACGGCGTCATTCGCGCAGAGGGTCAGGTCCTCAGGTAACCATTCCCTGCTTCACTTCCCTGCAACCAGACTTCATATAGACACCTCTCTCCAGTGTTTCCCCGCGCAAACACCACTTGGCGTTTTCCACCAAATCTCCACCAGCCATACAGCGCATTCCATGGCCTTCATACGATGACTCGGATGCCGATAATCATTCTCGGACCTTGCCAGTGGGTTACGATACATGGGTTCTGAATAATTATGAGCTTCCATGGTTGGTGGACAGTGATGGTATGTGCTGTTTGTTTAGAGTGGCCATATTGATCCATGGCAGTAGTCACGATCTCGAAGATCTTGCATTCGACTTCCGGAGTGGAAACGTGGGTAACCTCGGATGGGAGAGCCTACTTTGTGCGACTACAAGATCCCCAACCAGAAGAACCTGACCCAGAAAATGGAGACGGATTTTCTGGCGAAGTGCGTCCAAATCCTGGAGTCTTGGTGTCTATGCGCTGAAAATATCCTTTCTTCAAAGGCCCCTCAAGCTGAGGGCAGTGCGGGCAATCAAGACAACGATATTAGTTCGAACGGTTCTGGTTTACTGCACGATGAACATCGCTGGCAGGGAACTTGCATCCATAACTTTGAAGTTCCTCGTTGGGTGCAAAAGTCGCGACAAATCGACAGCGATGGGCCCAATAGCGGAGCCCCTATCTACATTGAACCCCGCCGAGCGGTAGAGATTGCCGTCAATGCAAGGTTCTCTTTAGTTGCTGTCGGGACATATTGGTGTGTTGATGTTGTGATGCAGTCTATACAACTTACTATCTGAACGCTGACAGTGGATCCATCGAGTTCACCGCCTTCCCATCACCTGAAAATCCTGCGTCGACGCCCCAAGTTATCGACATTCAGAATCCATATAATCGTCCTCGTGGACAAGTATGTGCAATGGAATGGAGTTCAGATGGTCATGTCTTGGCAGTAGGCTGGGAGCACGGATGGGCGATCGTTAGTGTTGGGGGACGATGCCTTGCATCTGGGTTTGGAGTTGACGATGTTGACAATGAAAAGTTCCAGGACGCATTCATGCACGGAATTAAGGATTTGGTAAGCCATTGTGGCCTTTTCAAGCCTTTCGTTTGCTGGGAACTGAAGGCAATGGGGCTAGTTTTGGGCGCCTGGAAATTTTGAGTTGGTGGTACTGGCGCGCTCAAGCCCAAACAGTGAGTTATCACCCTCTATGTGGGTAATGCTAAAACGCCCTCCTCACAGGATCGGATGGTCAAATCTTTGTCCTCCCATTTGCGAAGAGCGCGACAACATGCCAACATTCCCCGGTTTGTGGCTCCCTTGTAATATTGGCTGGGTTATTGAGTCTCATCAGGACAATACTCGTTACGCCTTCCTCCAAATGGACGACCGCGCGCTTGTATACCGTGGAGCAGACCAACCGGATATGAGCGTCATAAATCCAGAGTCTGACGTTTGGCAGCATATAAAGGCAAGATAACCCGCTCGTCGTCTTTATCCAGGTTTTGCTATTACTGTGTTATTTCAGATCCCCCAGCCTTATCTAGCGTCCAACTGGCCAATCAAATACTCAGCACTAAGTAGCGACGGACGATTGGTCGCCGTCGCTGGTCGCCGGGGCTTGATTCATTACAGCTCGACGTCTGGCCGATGGAAGCTGTTTTCTAGCCTGCCTCAGGAGCAGGCTTTCGTGGTAAAAGGGGGTCTGTTGTGGTTTCATCATGTCCTCGTAGCAGCGGTGGAAGTGTCAAAGTCTCACCAGGTTCGTGCAGGGTCAATCGTAGATATGACACGGCGATTGCTGACCTCGAGACAGATACGTTTATATTCCCGGGACTTGGAGTTAAGCAATCAAAATGTCCTCCATCGGGAGACAATATCGTCTCCCGTCATCATTCTATCTCTGGTGGACAATTCGTTGTTGGTCTACACTGCGGACAACATGCTGAGCCATTATTTGATCATTCCGACTGCGGATTCGATCAAGTTACACATGTGTGGGAGCATCACTTTCAATGGGATAATCGCCGTGCCTTCTGCAGTTAGAGTGCTGAGCTGGATGATCCCCAATGCTCAAAAACGTAAGTCTCTCTGGCATATTAAATAAATTTTCTTTGACACATTGCAGAACTCGGCGATCCCGTTGATGACCTTGCGGTAGCCACCGTCCTCATGATGGTCGGTGGGCAGTTGATGCTGCTTCGACCAAGAAAGGCAAGCTGTCACATTGCTGGGATAATTACTACTTGTTTATATTTGCCAACAACAGTCCGGGAATCGAGAAGTCAAATATGATATGCAGATTTTTGCGGACCGCATTGAGTTTTGCTGGATTCACCTTCGCGGCATCGGATCACTGGAGAACTCTCTTTGGGCATACGACGGGCAGGGCATACGGGTTTGGCTTAACGCCCTCGCGATTGAATCTCCCTCGTCCACAGAAGAAGCTCGACAAAGCGTGAAGGAGAGCGTAAACATTCCACTAGATTTTTACCCACTCTGTAAGTTTCTCCGTCTGGTTTCCATCTACCAATGTTGACAGGATTCTGGAGCTGTGCTTATGGACAAGGGAATCATTATTGGTGCCGAACACGAGTCTGCCACTCGAACAAACTTGTCGTTTGTAATGTTCAGACATACGACTAGCGTACGTGGCCATTCTGTGTCATTTTCAAAAACTGGATGTGACATCTACAGTCTTACCTGTTCCTCCATCATGTGTTGCGGCACTACTTGGAATCTGGACAAATACGAGAGGCCATCCAACTTGCCACCAGTTATCAGCACCTCGTGTTTTTTTCTCACGCGCTCGAGATCCTTCTCCATACCGTAGTAGAATCGGAGGCAGCAGCGGAAGCGGAGGAGAACGACACGCCGACCACGGCATTCAATGCATTGCCCGCCGTGATAGAATTCCTGGACCACTTTGACGTTGCATTGGATGTTGTGGTCGGTTGCGCTCGGAAAACAGAAATGACGCGATGGAGACGACTTTTCGACATCGTTGGCAACCCAAAAAGCTTGTTCGAGGTGCGTCTCGCTCATCATGACTTATGCTCTTATGGAACGACAACTTTCATCAGCTATGCCTGAATTCTGGACGGCTCAAGACAGCGGGGTCTTATTTGCTCGTGCTGCACAATCTCGAGCAACGGGAGGAAAATAACAAGGATGCTATTCGACTCTTGCAGAGTGCGATTGATGCCCAAGATTGGCAGCTTTGTCGCGAAATCTTGCGTTTCTTCCACTCGATTGATGATACCGGAACAGCGCTCAGGCAAGCGTTGATTCAGACAAACTTGACTGACAGTTCGAATTCGGAGCATTCATTGTCTAAACCATGATACATGTCATTCATTGATAGTATATTGTTCGTGGACTGCGAATTTGCTTTCGCGTAGTTATTGTGTACAACTTTGCAACTGGACAACCATTCAGAATCTGATTCTTACGCTCGGCCCCTTACCAAACACCTTCGCCGTTTGCTACTGCGACCCGCAGCCTGTTAATGGCAAGAAGGCTCGTTCGCACCCTCCTTTCCCTTAACCGTAACTTACAGACATCAAACGCGATGGGTACTGCGAAACCAGTGTCCATATCATACCCCACCCTTCTATCATCGCCATTGTCCCTTGAAAGCTCCATCGGTAGGTGGCTCAGATCTACGCAAGCGAGATGTCGACTAAACTGTCCTTGGTCCGTAGAACAAGCTTTCGGGTCTCACCCACAGGCCTTGGGCATTATCATCGTCAAGGATCTACCACCCATCTATCAGACGTACCGAGAGTCCTTGCTTAAATATGCATACAAGTTTGCCCATCTACCAGAGGAGACCAAGGAGCGCTATGCCGATCCCGAAAGTTCGTATAGGTATGTTGTAGCAGCGCACAAGTCGTCCGTTGCTGGATCTGATTGTCCCAAAAGCTTTGGATGGTCACATGGAAAGGTAAGCGTCCTGTGATGCTACTGCCAGAGGCCGAAACGCTCATTTGGCATAGGAAATTATGAATGGAAAGCCAGGTAACCCGATCCTCGGCTGGAGTTTGACAGTTGATCGAATGTCGACCGAGATACACTCAAGGGATCGTACTATGCAAATCCCATCATCGACGTTCCTGATGTCTCTCCTGAGCGCAGAGAGCAGTACCGAGAGTATTATCGCAGCAACATTTGTACGTAAACGAAAGCAGCCACCATGTTCTCCTCTTGATACCGCACAGGGCCAAACCCTGATGAAAAGGGCATCGAAGGCTTCGAGGAGTCATTCAAGAACCTCGGGAGGTAGTCCACTCTTTTTGGGGGCTGGCAAAAGCATTGAGCCTCCGTCCAGGTTCGTCTTTGAAGTTGGTTGTGAATTGGCAGCAGCTTGCCAGCCTTTCGGTTCGGTTACTCGTCAATCGACCATTGCTCCCCCACTAATATCCTTCGAGTCTCGAAGCATTTGACGGACCTGTCCATTTCTCTACCGGACCTCATTGGATCCTCAAGGACTACAAAGGCTAGATTGCTTCACTATTTCCCGCTGAAACAAGAAGCTGCGGTACCTCCCGAGGACGAGCCAATTGATAGTTGGTGTGGATTTCACCTCGACAACTCCCTTTTGACTGGCCTCTGCTCTGTAAGCTGTTTATTGCATTGATACTGTTAGTTTGACGTGCTGCTTTTATAGGCCATGTTCCTGCGTGAGCAGGGTGGGAGAGAAGAACCTGTATTGGTTTCTTCCCCTTCGCCCACATCTGGCCTCTATATCCGGACGAGGGGTGGCGAACTGACGAAGGTATCCATACCCCCAGATTGTCTGGCATTTCAGACTGGTGAATGTCTTGAGCTCGTGACGGAGAAAAGACTTAGGGCGACCCCACACTGTGTTCACATCGGAAGAGGGCAGGAAAAAGTCTCAAGAGAAACGTTTGCATTATTCATGCAACCCAACACTGATCAGAAAATTTCCGCCCTGGAGACTTTTGGGCAATTCAGCAAGAGGATATTTGCAGCACACTACGACCAAAGTTCTGTTTAAGATATGCATCTATGAGAAATTAGGCATAAGACAGAATTATCGTGCCCAAGAGATAATGCAGCAGACTAGATAAAGTATACATGAGACCCTCACGGCTGCGCGGAAGAAGTAGAAGTAGAACGCCGGTGGGCCGAATGCGCGAGTGAGTCTGGCAGGACGGACATGACTGCAGCAGCAAGACTATTTCGTTTCAGCGTTGCTGAACGATCCATCTTGCCGTTACTTCTCCGCGATGAAAATGAAGATTGTTGGTCTTCTGCATCGGAGATGACGCTCCAATCCTCGCTGCCTCGCTGTGACCCAAATGAGTCGCAGCGGGATCGGGACTGAGAACTTCCTAGGGCTGATTTGGAAACATCAGACTGTCGTTCCTCCTTTGTCATATCGTCTCTCTCCGAGCCTGTAGTTCTGTGCCTAATCAGAGAACGGGCATACTCTAAGTCGCGGTATATGGCCTCAATTGCTGTCGCTAGACCGTTTTCCTGCAAAAAACTAAGCTTGGGGGTTTCAATTACATATCAAAACGACTCACAGATCGAATGCGTTCTCCGACTAGCTTTGCGCGGTCAATCTGCTTCCGATCTGTAGTTGCCACAATCAGAGCTTGAGTCAGATTGTCGACAGTTAGCTTGCGGACACCAGAACCGATTCCAAGTGCCTCAACACGATCAGCCCAGAAGAATTGATCTCCAAAGAATGGTTTAATAATCGTCGGAATTCCAGCTAGGCAAATATCAGCCCCATCTACCTAGATAATGGTGAGCGTTGGACAAACCTCGTAAACTTGCCCCAGTTGTACCAGCCCCACCATGATGGCAAACTGCGTCAATGCGTTTGAATAGCCAATCGTGTGGAATGGACGAAATACTGTATATCTCTTCTGGGAGTGGCTCCTCAGGCCGCGGTGCTTCCGCTGCCTGAGTTTGCAGTCGATCCGACCAACCCTTTGAGAGAATGGCATAGACACCACTTTGCACCACTGCGTCCACAACACAGCGGGTCATTTCTTTGGGGTCTGGGACCACAATGCTGCCGAAACCTATGTACACTATCTTCTTGCCGGCTTGACGAGCAGAGTCGATGAAAGACAGGAGGTCCTGAGGAGGTGTCCATTTCTTTGCCCCAACATCAGCATCGTCAAGGAACCAATACCCTAGTATCATGTGAGAGAGGGATGCACCGAGAGGCAAGTGAGTTACCAGTAACTCGAATCCATTCGGGCCAATCCAAGGGTGGAGGGACAACCGTGGGGCTGAAATTATACAAAAAGGGAATCTTGTGGGGCTCCATGCGATCCAGACTTGTATTGTCCAAGTGCAATAAATTGCGGCGCCAGCGGTTAATCTGCCCGGCCATCGCGCGCCAAAACACTTGATCAAACATGACATACGTCTAGTAGAGATAATTTAGCAATGAATGTGAAGTGGGCTACTGAGCCGCGCACCATGTAATTATAGCCACCACCCATCTAACAATCTGTTAGAGTGTCATATATTCCGGATGGAGATATCCCTACCTTGTGCTCTGGTACTGCGAAAGCGTGCGGGTATGCCCTTCATTTTGATCTACATCGAATCCAAATCCAAATCAACGTGAGTGCTCACCTCGTTCTTGTCCATGTCATTGTAAATGCTCTGAAATAGGGGATCCTGAGAGCTTCAGCAATATGATAACCTCCCATTGCACTCGGACTCTCCACGAGAACATCAGTCCCCTGGCATGCTTCCCAAGACGTTTTCAGCAGATCGTCGAGCCATCCACGGAACTAAATTTGGGTTGAGCTGGGAGATCACATAGAATACAGTGCACTTACTCGAAGCAGCGATTCTTTCCAAAACGAAACAGTAAACGTGCCATTCTCAACGCAAATACGCATCAATTCTGCCGGATCACCACCAACATAACCAAATTCAATACCATGCTTAAACAGCCGTTAGATAGTGGAAAACGGAGGAAATCCGTACACACCGATTCAATCCATGCTTGGAATTCTCCATGTGTCGCAATTTTTGCCCGATGCCCATCCGCCATCAGCCCCTTTGCAAGCGCGATGTAAGGTTGAACATCTCCTCTTGAACCGATGGTGAGGAACGTAAAATGCAAAGATTCTTTCGGTTTAAATGTTAGGAACGTCGATGAGGCCGAGGTAAACATCACAGCGGGTATGGATTCGGACATCACCTCGGATGACGGGCTAGGATCAGTGTCACTGCCGAGCAAGTTCCGTGGTTCGAATTCTTCCAAAATAAGTGCATCCCTGTTGCCTCGACTCAATGCTACCACATCTCCAGGATTTAGTCGCAGTCTGATGTCTTCTATTTGACGTTCCAGAATAGATACGAAAGCACGCCGTCTATCTTCAAAGCCAAATTCGAAGAAAAGCTCCTCGTGGCCTTTGATTATGACTGTGAGACCATGGTGGCCAAAGCGAGTAGCCTTCGTCATTTCCACACTCAGGATGTCCCGAATGGGTAAAATCATCTACCGAGCAAATCCTGTCAGAAGACCCTATGCACGAGAACCTGAAGCATACCCGAGTCTTCGTGCTCAAGGGACCTGTGGACTTGAAGCAGAAATAATTTGGAGAAACATATAAGCGCCCGAATATTGGTAAAAGTCGGTATAGATAGCCTGAGAAGTCTTTGTGTACAGTGAGAATCATGCTGCAAAGCGAAATAAACGACCTACATCCAAGTAATGTTTCTTTGTCGTCGAAAGCAAACGCGATCTTGAATTTGTCTGTCATATCTTGATCCACCACTGCTTCGGATGTCTCGAGTACACTATAGCCTAGCTCGCTAGAAGCCCCGGCTCCTTGTCCTGGACTCGACGATTCATAAACCTCACGCACACCTCCATCACTCCGCGACTCAGGAAACGCAGAGGGTGTGGCACCATTCGAGGTGGAAGTGGTCACGCCTTTGCGGGAAACCTTGAGCCATGACGGTACTCCAACGTTCCAGGGCGCCGTTGTTGCAAGTCCCTTGCTCAGGGACGATGTCGGATTCGTGTCCCCTGTAGGGGTTGATGGTGGGTAAGTATGAATGTGAGAAGAAGAATCGGTTGACGAAGATTTTGGAGATGTAATGGGAATATTGCCGGAGGGAGACAAAGACAGGGGTGAGGATGTCAAGGGCACGAACGACGTCCCCCCTCGCTTTGATATGTGGGTGAAATCCTCAGCGCCTCCCGGGGGTTCCGAGGTAGCACTATACATCCATGTCAAAGTAGATGGAAGTGATTCCTGAAGTGGTCGAAGTAAAGATGATAGTCGGAACGAAGAATTTGTCTTGGTATCAGGTGAGGGGAGGCTACGAGTACGGTCCATGCCTTGGGGCGCTAGGGCATGACGGGCAGTGGTGGTATCCATTAGGGCGTGCGCCGAATTGGCGGGTGACGATCTATTGGTACGCACGGCCTCCCGGATGTGTTCCAAGGCCACTTGTATGTCATGAAAGTAGGCAAAAAAGTACGAATCGACAGAATAATGTTCCTCCTTGTCGAAAACTTTGACCTCGATTGTTTCGCTGAACTCAATGGCTGACGATTTCTCCACATCAAGAATCACAGAGTATGGTATGGCGATCTGAAAAGGTATAAGAAGTCAACATTTTTACGCATCCAAGGACCTACTTTCACAGTATCCCCCATGTTCTGTGCTTTAAATATGACCTTGCGTATTGCCTTCACCCATTCTTCCCTGCTCGGGACAGAGTCTGCGGCAAATAGGAGATTCTTCTGATTAGTACGCAACCGAATCTCCTTTTCGCCCAGAGGATCACAAGAAATTGCATAACGGAGGTCAACAATTCCGTTGAGGAAATAAGGATCCTGAGCGGCATCAGCCAATGCCACAAACACAAAATATATGAGTTACTGATGAAGACTGATACCAGGAAAGCGTATCATTCTTGAGGACGAACCAGTGCTTGATCCAACGCTTTGTTCGCGTGGCTTTCTTGCTAAGTGTGCCAGATTTAAGTATTTGATCCTGGGACTTCATCAGTATACACTTTATGTCATGGAAGGTTAGTACCTCTCTGCTCGGCATATGGGCAAAAAAACACAAATGAGAATTTGTGAGATACATGTATCCCTGTAACACTGATCCGAGTTGTAAGGGCCACGTCATCACCTCGACAAGATACGACTTACGAACAGAGCGCAAGAGCCAACACGGCGTTTCTTATTTCCGTTGAGACTTGAACCAAGAGTCGGAAAAATCGCGTACCACACAGGACTTCGTTGATAGCTTCTAAATCGAATATTTCTTTCAGCTTCTCCGCCAAACGAGTACGTCGAGCAATCTTCACTGTTGCGATACTGCCTGTGCGACTCGGTGCCCTCCGCCTTATAGCTGGTTCAAGTTGTGCAGCCGGGGATGGCACGCGTGTCCCATCTGAATATCCTTGAGAGTCCAATGGCCTAGGTGTTGCCGCTTCGAAGTCGTCACCGTCATCGTCATCGTCCGAGGTTGGATTCACATCAGTATGGGGGGCTTCATCGACTTCAATCTGCGTGGGAAACATTTGTCTTGCAAGAATTGACTGCGAAGTTTCCCTCCGTCTGGAACGAGCAACGGGACGATATATGGCATGAATAGAGGAGGCCATAGGTGCCCCTGGGACCCAAACTTAGCAACATATGAATAAAAGGTACGGACCAATCACCAGTTGGTTCCCCATCGCTGTCCGAATCCGTTTGGAGATCGGTTCGGGATATTGA
The DNA here is from genome assembly GCA_038091335.1 of Phylloporus arenicola. NCBI lineage: Eukaryota > Fungi > Basidiomycota > Agaricomycetes > Boletales > Boletaceae > Phylloporus > Phylloporus arenicola. The sequence goes on along the minus strand of JBBPOH010000434.1, from coordinate 2,510 downwards.
TTCATCTACATCATCTGGATCTTCCACCCAAGGAAGGGCCTGAAGAGCCTGAATAAGAGTCTGAGTCCCTGCACGCATCTGCAATCCGGAACTAAGCAAGCGCGAGGAACAGTAAATGTCACACGCACGGAACCAAAATTCCGAAAAGACTGTGACAAGAGCCGAGTGGGTGCGAGCGTCGGGGATGGAGGCGTAATAAAGGGTGAATCATCAGTCGAGATAGCCACAGTGGGGATCTGTGGTGCATGATTCATTGTTTGCGATACATCGGACTGCGGTGTCATGGATTGATCATCACCTTAAGCGAGTTGAACAAGCCTGTCATTCGGAAACATTTCCGAGAAATTACCTTGACGTAAAGCTTGTGGTTCTTCATTGCCTCTATCTTTATGTCTAAGACTGAGAGTGCGTTTGGCTTCGGGGTATAATGTGAGGGGTGGTGAACGGGGGCGACCAGTGAAACTCCTCCCAAGGTCCATCGTTTTCGCTGCGACTCTCTTAATGCACCCTTGAGAGGTATTACTACTTGGACTATCCTCGTGATCGTTCCGCGACTGGGAGTCAGGCCTGGGATCAGGGGCAACGAGGCTTCGGACCAGGTATTTTGTCGACGAAAGCCTTGACATTGCGGATAATTACTGCTAGGACAAGGAGGGATGAGTAAACGTAATCGAGGTTTCGCTCTAACGCACGTCTTCCAAGTAACACATACTGGGTGCAAGAGATGCCGAGATGCGGAGTTTCATTATCATATCAAATCTGGTGCTATTTTAATCGGAGCTTGCACTGGGCGCACACGGCATTGCTCGGCAATAACCTGCCGTAACTCATCCTCATCAGGCAACTTCTAAGTTCACGCGCCATGGCCACAAGGCTGCTACATTTTCAACATCCGTTACATCGTTAACCGTCTTTCTCTACCCGCTCTTCTTTTATGCTATCTCTATGAAAGGAGAATACTGCATCGTAGGCGCCTCCTTTCTGTCGTACGCATTCTCTCTTTTCCTGCGGCCTGTCTAATACATTCCCAGCTTTGCAGCACTGTTGTTGTTAATCTTTGTCCACGTAGGTCCCAGCAAAACATTAATCAAATCTAAATCTTATCGAGCGTACATAGGTTGGACAAATCAATACGTCCACTGTCCCCCATGGAATCTCGATGGTAATCCTAATGCACTCTTCAATCTCACTGTCTGACCACCTTCCTAGGCCATTGTCAATGTTTCAGGTTATGGGTAAGCGTTTCTTATACTCGCAGTGTCACCAAGGGTCCAATGCAAGTAAAGCGAAGCCTTAGCCCAAGCATTCAACGATCCCATCCAAGGCCTTTACACTACAAATTCCTCGGCTCCTCTTGGCCAGGGAGCTGGAATCAGGCAGCAGTATGAGTTTGGTCTTTACTCTTACTGCGCCTACGTCAACAGCTCCGCCGGACAATGCTCAAATCACTCTGTTGCAGAAAGATTTCAGCCATACACTGTTATCACGTCTGACATGCTCCTCAATTATTCACAGTTTACGGCCTACATTTTTGTTAATACCACCTTCATCGACTCTTCATACCTGGGAACGAACTCTCATGCTGCATATTACTTTTTGTTGCTCGGCACAATATGCACTGCGCTCTCATTGTTCACGTGAGTTGCGTCCTACTCTCTAAACCGTATCGTCATTAAGCCTTCTAACAGAGGGGTACTACGGAGGACTGTTCTGTTCCTCTTTTCTGCTGCGACGTCCGTTCTATCTGCGATATTCATTTTGATTGGAGCAGCTCTTTGGACCGCGATAGTTAGGAAAGCTGAGAGTGTCAACACGATGCAACTTGCCCAAGGTGTTGACTCGGGCATCGCAGTATCCTATGGAAATGGAATATACCTCAGCTGGGCGGCGTTCGCTTGTTTATTGGCGGCCACTGTACCCTACATGATCAGGTGTGTGCTCTGCTCTTACGCTTGAAGTAGTAACTTAGTTTTTATTTAATTAGTTGCTGCACTTTCCGTGGATGATCAGAATGCCGGCCATTCCACTATGGACTAATGGACTTGACGACGTTTCATGAGTAATGCAGACCTAGTTCACATCATACACATACTCTGACAGATACCTGATCTACGAGATGCATGGACGGAATACTTCTATTTATCATTATTCCTATGCATCTTTCATCCGTGGTTGATGTCGAAAGTTGGCAGCACCTCCCCCGACTCCGGCCTACGTTTCAAAAAGGGGGAAAAAGAAAATCCTTACTGGGAAAAACAGTAGCCCACCGCGAGGGTCGAACTCGCAGCCTTCAGATCGCCTAGTCATAAGAGTCTGACGCTCTATCCGATTGAGCTAGGCGGGCACTGCTTGTCACTGGCAACAAGAATTACTGTCACTTTGTCGCCACTTCGAGTCATTGTTAACTCGATCCTCGATACGGAAGTCTGATGCGGCGGGCGCAAAAATATTGTGGCGTGGGTGGTCGTGCCTAGAATCTTGGGTGGGGCAACTACAAATGGTGGATTCGG
>JBBPOH010000433.1:0-13557 GCA_038091335.1 Phylloporus arenicola | reverse complement strand
GTATTGACATGGAATTCACGGACCCGAACCCAGACCCGTTCAGTACCCGTACTTTGACCCCCATGGGTTACCCATACCCCTGCTCTTGCCTAGATGGAGTAAGCACAATTACAAAGCAAATGACGAAGCATAGGACTAGGTCGTACAACAAGGAATAGAGAGGAGTAATCATGGAAAGGGAAAAGAATGTCTGATGAGAAAAGAAACGATAGTCTGCGAATCATAACACCAACTGAACCCAAAATTTATAGGACAAAACTTGAAGCGATATGGCTTTCTCTATCAATATAAAGTTCATAACTTACAGATCACATCCAAACCATCTTCATACATCAAGTTCAAAACCCTATCAGGTGACATGACTCCACTGGTTCCACTGTAGATAGTTGACGTGTGCTGACGACGACTGGTGATGGCAAGTTCGAAGAGGATAGCGACGATCAGCCACAATGGAAAGTGTGATTATGTAAGAGGTGAGAAATGCGATTAGACACAAGTGGACACGGAGTTGCATTGTCGTTGAATCACACAGCAAGGAGGAGGCGAATGGAAGCTTTTAATGGCTCAGACCTGCAAGTTCGAGGAGAGGAGGATGCTTCTTTTGTACATGTGTGCAATGGGTCTAAATACTGTGAGCGAGTGGCTTGTTGTGTGTCTAACTAGGAAGGGGATGGAAAGTAAGAAAGAGATAGGTGAAATGAAATACATGCTGTGACAACAGAAAGAAATGTAAAGGAAGAAACAGTCCTCGCGCTTGTCATGCAGCATTGATGGACTTGTGCTGATGCGTCCGCGATGTGGCTGTGCATGAACACACAGCGTTCCCTACACCACAGTGATCACCATGCATGTAGTCCCATAAAAGTAATTCAATTCTGCTTTGAACTTTTTGCTGGTCATCACCACTGGACTCCTGACATCCATGGAGGATTTCATCAAGGTGACCTCCAATACCTTCATGACTGGACTCTTGCAGAACTTGCCCTCAAAATCTTCAACAATCTCTAAATCAAGCTTCCAACTCTGTTCAGCAAAGAAGATGCCCTTTACTTGTTCATGACTTAGCCCTTCAAGTGCATTTTTGATGTAATTGCGCTCAGATGGCTCCTCCTTGTACAGATTGTCACTCACATCCAGCTCCTCTGTGGTGAGGAGGTATACCCTTAGGTTGCAGATATCACAATAAAGTAACCTGATTGAGTAGTGTAGGCCAAGGGCATCATATACATCTGCAAGTGCATGGTCCAATCCTTTGAGCTGACTTAGCAATGGCTCAATGAGGTTGTGTCCCATGTGGACATACTTGTGAATGAGACTGAATCCAAGATATCCACCCTCAGGGAGTTTTGAGGTGTCATTCACCAGATCAGCGAGTGCCTTTCTCAAGTTCAGATGAGAAGGTATAGGAATGGATGTCATGATGGGGTGAATGGGTTTATGATATAGATTGTATGTGAGCGTGATGCAATATCCAGAACTGATGGGTAAGACCTTGTGCTCAACCTTACCATTGAAGGCGATGAAGCAAACCAAGGGCTCAATGGCATTTGTGAATTTGTCTGTGAAATTGATGGCCCACTCCTTTTTAGATTGATGAAGTACGAATTGACCACCCTCATGGACAGTAGGAAGGACAATGATCAAGGTTCCAAACATATTCTCTCCCTGCTACGTGACCTTGTGGGCCTTGAAATGGTCATCCTTTCCTGAAAAGCTATTAAAACTGGTTTTACTCCGGGGGTAACTCCAGGGGAGTCTGGAGTTGAGTGCGGGTGGGACTTGGCTTCACCTTATGTGGTGTGCCCTTATCTACCACACAGTCCCATATTTTGGAAGAAGATATATAGGGGGTAGGGCTTGGCACGGGTGTGCACAAGCCTGACCAGAGTGGGGTCAGAGCAGAGCCATTAAGGCTCGTGGAGAGAGAGGAGTAAGTCTAATGTGATTATCAAACTGAGGTAATGTATGGAGTATGGAAGTATATATAAATAAGTGGAGTATGGAATCTGGTACATACTGCGGACAGAGGCAGAGAGAACGTCAAGTCATAGGTACACAAAGTAGTACAGGTGACAGAGGAACAAGGGGCAAGGTGAAACAGATGTGGGAGATGGATGTCCAGAAGTCTGGGTTGCCCTGAGAGCGAATATACACCAGAGTACATACGTGGATCGTGGGTGTAGAGATCCAGAGTAGTACTTAGCGTGGTCTTGGGATATGACAGGTATACCCACGCAGATGCCTAATCATAAAAGACAGTATGATCATGGTACCATCTTATGGAGTGCAAGCCACCTTGGAGTGAAATCACAGTCTTGTAGGTGAGACATCCACGAACATCATCTGTAGTGGCACTTAGTTGAGCCCATTGAGTCACTAACACCAATCGACATGGCCAGCCAAGGTTGCAAATAGGCCGTATGATACAGCCAGCTGACACTTGGCTGAGATAGTGCATACCAGTGGAACAGACAGATAGACCAGGGGATGAGTGATAGAGATGGATGGGCCAAGGACAATATAAATGAGGATAGGTAGTGAATACTGGTAGGGGTGTTAGATCAAATAATGGATAGGCCAAGGTCATTAATAGTGATGTGGATGGGTGGGCCGAGTGAGAGGTGCCCTTGTAAACCACTGGGTTGAGAAAATGAGTAGGCTGAGATAGCAAGAGTGGATATAAATAGATGTGTGGAGAGCTATAGAGAGAAAGGATAGGCCGAGTAAGAATAGGCCAATATGGACAAATAGGCCAACTAAGGATCTACCAATATGAATGGGTGGGCCGAGTGAAGCAATACTGAGAAGTATAGATAGGCCGATATGACATGCACCAATAGATGGGTAGGCCGAGTGGAGAGACACCAATATAGATGGGTCGGCCTAGATAACATCTTATCTCCAGCCAATTAGCATTGGCAGTGTCGGCCTAATAGTAGGAACACCAGAGATGTGTAATGACAGCAGCTGAACTCACTCTGGCACTAGTAAATACCCCACCAGTGATATAGGGAAATCAGTCAAAGATTGATATGTACCATGTGATATCTCCAGCCAATTAGCATCAGTGCAATGATAGAGGTGTTGGCCTAATAATAGGAACACCAGAGATGTGTAATTTCCATGGACAAACCCACCCTGGCACTAGTAAATACCCCACCAGTGATATAGGGGGATGTGTCAAAGATTGATTTGTTACATATGATATCTCTGGCCAATTACCATCTGAACAATGATAGGGGTTTCGGCCTGACAATAGAAACAATTGTAGGGGTGTTGCCCTGACAGGTGGATTGATCAGAGATTGATATGTAACATATGATACCTCTGGCCAAATAGCATTGGTGCAATGTTAGGGGTGTCTGCCATATCATAGGAACACTGGCGATGTGTAATTTCAATGGCCAAACCTACGCCGGCACTGGAAAACATCCTACTGGCAATGTAGGAGAATCAGTAAGAGATTGATATGTACCATATGATATCTCTGCCCAATTAGCATCAGCACAATCATAGGGGTCTGCCTAATAATAGGACCACCAGTGATGTGTGATTTCAACAGGAACACACACCCCAGCACTAGCAAATATTCCACTACTAATATACATACTAGAAGGATCCTTGAAACATTAACTTGTTACTTTGGCACAATAATAGCAGTGTCAACCGAATAATAGTAACACCAGTGATGTGTAATTTCAACAGGTGAACCCACTATGGCATGGTAGCAAACATCCCACCAATGAGAAAGCAGGATCAGTGAATGATTGATTTGTTACATATGATCAATGAGTGGTAAATGTGTAATACACCTTGCTTGGTTTTGTGGCACCAAAGTATAAGTGCATTTCACTACCAAACTGTTGTAAACACAGTGTAACAAAATGATTGAGAAACATTTGTTTGTGTTATGCAACTAAAGTGTAGCAAAAGTGTAACAATTGCAGTGTATTTCTAACTATCAAACTGTGATGATGAACACAGTGTAGCAAATGTCTAACAATTGTGGACCATTCTTGATGATTACATGTTGGACAAACTTGGGTTCGATCACACAAACAAATGTTTGTGTGACATTTTGTTACACTTTGTTGACTATAGTTTGGTAGTGAAATACAATTACACTTTCGTGCCACAACACCAAGCAAGGGATGTTACACATTTACCACACTTTGGTATCATAACACACACCAATGTTTGTTGTATATTTAATACAGTATGATTATAGCATGGTGCCATAACAAAAATATAGCACTGATATCACTCTGTCCATGGTAATTGTCTGACTATGTAATCATAGTTTATATGCTACAAATGTATTGCTGATCCAGCTATATGCTAGTGGTATGTTTACAGGGACTGGGGTGAGTTTGTCAATTAAAATTACATATCTGTGGGGAACCATTAGTAGTACAACACTACTATAAATGTGCTCATGCAGATTGGTGGTAGATATTATGTGTATAAATCAATTTTCTCCTGATCATTCTATATTCCTTGCAGGGTATTTGCTAGTGCAAGGTTGGGTTTGCTGTAATATGTTACATACCAATCATTCACCAATCCTCCTATATCACTGGTGTGGTATTGACCAGTGCTAGAGTGAGTTTGTCATGGGAATTCACATTACTGGTGTTCCTATTGCCAGGACAACACCCCTACCATTGTTTCTATTGTTAGGCCGAAACTCCTATCATTGTTCAGATGGTAATTGGCCAGAGATATCATATGGTACAACTCAATCTCTGGCCGATCCCCCTATATCTCCGGTAGGATGTTTGCTAGTGCCGGGGTAGGTTTGGCCATGTAAATTACACATTGCCGGTGTTCCTATGATATGGCCGACACCCCTAACATAGCACTGATGCTATTTGGCCGGAGGTACCATATGGTACATCTCACTCTCTGGCCGGTCCCCCTATATCTCCAGTAGAATGTTTGCCAGTGCTGGGGTAGGTTCGGCCATAGACATTACATATTGCCGGTGTTCCTATGATATGGCTGACACCCCAAACATAGCACCGATGCTAATTGGCCAGACATATCATATGGTACAACTCAATCTCTGGCTGATCCCCCTATATCTCTGGTAGGATGTTTGCTAGTGCTGGGGTGGGTTTGGCCATTGGAGTTACACATCCCCGGTGTTACTATTATTAGGCCGACTCCCTGTCATTGCACCGATGCTAATTGGCTGGTGATATCATATGCAACAACTCAATGTTTGACTGATCCTCCTATATGGCCGGTAGGATGTTTGCTAGTGCTGGGGTGGGTTCAGCCATTGAAATTATACATCTCCGGTGTTCCTATTATTAGGCCGACACCTCTATCATTGCGCAGATGCTAATTGGCTGGAGATATCACATGGTACATATCAATTGTTGACTGATTCCCCTATATCACCGGTGGGGTATTTACTAGTGCCAGAGTGAGTTCAGCTGCTGTCATTACACATCTCCGGTGTTCCTACTATTAGGCCGACACTGCCAATGCTAATTGGCCGGAGATAAGATGTTATCTAGGTTGACCCATCTATCTCGGTCTCTCTCCACTTGACCTATCTATCCCTATTGGTGTTTTTCCAATCAGCCTAGTCATTCACAACAGTAGATGCTTTCTCGGCCAACCCATCTATCTTGGTCTCTGGCTAATTGGCCCAGCCATTCACCTCAGTAGATGCCATCTAGGCCGGACAATCAATCTTAGTGTCTTTCCAATCGGCTGAGTCATTTATATCGGTAGATGTTATCTAGGCCAACCCATCTATATTGGTCGCTGTCCAATCGGCCCAGCTGTTCACCTTGGTAGGTACCATCTAGGCTGAACAATCTATCTCGGTCTCTGTCCCATCGGCCGAGTCATTCATAGCGGTAGATGTTATCTAGGCCAACCCATCTATATTGGTGTCTCTCCACTTGGTCTACCCATCTATCGGTGCATATCATATCAGCCTATCTATACTTCTCAGTATTGCTTCACTTGGCCCACCCATTCATATTGGTAGATCCTTAGTCGGCCTATTCATCCATATTGGCCTATTTTTACTTGGCCTATCCTTTCTCTCTATAGCTCTCCACCCATCTATTTATATCCACCCTTGCAATCTTGGCCTACTCATTCATATTGGTATATATTTTCTTGGCCCAGTGGTTTACAAGGGCACCTCTCACTTCGGCCCACCCATCCACATCACTATTAATGTCCTCGGCCTATCCATTATTTGATCTAACCCCCCTATCATTATTCACTATCTATCCTATTTATACTGTCCTCAGCCCATCCATCTCTATCGCTCATCCCTCGGCCTATCCGTCTGTTCCACTGGTATGCACTATCTCGGCCAAGTGTCGGCTGGCCGTGTCGATTGGTGTTGGTGACTGAATGGGCTCAAAGGCCGAGGGCCTTCCTGGCCCAAAACTGGACCTGAACCTGTTGGGGAGAGCGTGCTGTGACCCGTGGAGTAGGAGTAAGCGATGCATAGCAGCATAAGCTCGTAACCCCGAGAGTAGGAGTGAAAGGAACATACTTTGGAGGTCAATGTACGGGGGGCAAGATGTAGTGGCATAGGTTGTCCATGAGGTTTGGACGATGTTGCAGGAAAGGGGCAAGAAAGGGGCAAGGACAAGGGCATGGTGGCGTAGGTAGACTGTGAAGGCGTCGCTGGACCAACGGCCCATGGTTTTGATGACATCAAAGGGTGTGCCTAGGAGGAGGTAGTGGAGCGTTCTGCCTATGTGCAGGCTATGGCCTTTCAGGTCTGGGAGGTCTGGGTTGGCTCTAGTGATGGCGTCAATGTGTTTGGTCACCTCTTTCTTGGACAATGGGCGCATGGAACCTGAAGGGTGCCGCCATGAAAATAGGTGTGTGTTGGGGGTGTCAGAGTTGATCCGAAAGTGCTGGTCAAGGAGGGATTTGGGATCGACCGCGGACGACAGATCCAGTGGGGCGCAGCAGGCGTCCTCACCTTCCGGTGACGCCTTGGTGCACGGGAATGAGAACTTGATGACGGGTAGGTTTGTGTGGTTGGAGGTGAAAGACACGCGCGCATGTGAGATGTGTTTGGAGGCGTCGTATTTGGATATTGCTGGAACTGTGAGTTCGCCCAGGCGTGCAATGGTGAAAAAGGCGCACACGATGCAAGTGAAAATGGCAGCATCACATGGGTTCGATAGGTCCATGGCCACACGGAAGCACTCTAGGATGGCAAGAGTGAATGGGGTGCGTTTAGGACACTTGGATGAAGGGGGGGCGAGTTTATGTGCACCGTTGAGTAGAGCCTTGTATTTGTTTTTGTTGATGTTCCAGGTAAGTCCGTGAAGGACATGCCATGCCCGTAATGCTGCTGCATAGTTGGTGATGGTTGAGCCTGAGTGGGCGCCAGCACAGCTAGCGAGGAAGGAGGCGAGTAGGTTTGGAGCGGTGGGGGCACGCTGTGTGTTGGGTATGTCATTGAGGTCGCAAAACATGTGGAACACGAGGAGGCCTATGCCATACAGTTCTTTGGTGGAATTGGCCCAGGACGTGCTGATGATGCATAGGATGTGGTCCAGTTGCTCTTCTGATAGTGCGGATATGTTGTGGTCACTGTCTGTGCGTGGTGGAGCAGTGCACGGACACCAGAGGAGAAGGTGTTGTCGCGCTAGACAATGTGGGTGGAGATGGGACGGAGCGGGAGTTAGGTCTCGACAGTAGGGGCGCGGTTTCACTGCCGGGGAAGATCCCATGTCGCTTGGGAGCGGGGCGTTGAAGCATTGAGGGTGTTGTTCAGAGGTGGCGGAGGGCGAGGGAGATGGCGTGATCAGCATCCGCTTGGTCTCATTCTGTTCTCTCTCGGACATCTTGTTCTCTCCGTATGCAGTCAATGAATTTGGCCGCTGGAACTGAGTATTGTCCTCTGCTGAGGGCTTGGATTTCGAGTGGGGATAGAGGGGCGTTGAAGTTGACGATGGAATCTTGTAGGCAGGGTGGGATTGGGAGATGAGGGAGTAGGTGTTCAACGGGTGAGTAAATGCCTTGGAAGGGCATGTTGGCTGGGTTGTACTCGCTGGGAACGAAGTGGGTGAGGATGCCGCAGGTGGGGTAGTCAGGGCTGGTGAGAAGAGTGTGTATGCATTTGAAGACTTCGTTGATGAGTTTGTTTCGGTGTCGACCTGCACGCCAGCTTTCGACGATGCTGGTGTTGTCGCCATGGAGGATGACATGTGAGTGTGGAGGAGGGCTGCGAGCGAGGGATAAGATGAGGAGTTCGAAACTGATGGCTTCGGCCCATGCGATGTCATGTTTCCTGCTGCGGGTTTGCCATCCTGGGAGGAGGCACCAGGCTCGCCATTTGTGGCTGATTGTGATGCCGATGCTGATACCAGAGCTAGCATCGGAGAATGCATTGGCATTGACATATGTGGCTGGGGGCTCTATGGGACATGATGCCTTCTGGGTAGCGAGGATGTGATGCCACCAGTCGAGGTCTGCGGTGATGGCTTTATCTGGTTGGTGTGGTAAGAAGGGCTTTTGTGCGCAGACTTTCAACATTCGCTCGAAGCCGGTTAGGTAAGCGTGGCCTTCCGGTATTAGCGATGATGTATGTAGTAGCTTTCCGTACAATTTCTGTATGTCTTTGAGTACGTGTGAGGCACGCGCTCACCATTGGGAAATGGCAAGCAGGTATTTCGAGCCCCTTCAGTCATATATCACTGACTGAGACAGACAGCCAAAGGGTGTAAAAGGGCCGTGTAAGACTGCCAGCCGATATTGGGCCAAGCCAGGGCAAACCACCAATGAGAACCGATGAGTCTACTGAGGGGTGATGGAGATGGATGGGCCGAGAGTATTATGTAGTATAAATGAGTAGAGAAATAGGGTAGTTGGAGTATGAAAATAAAGATGGGTGGGCCGAGGTATAAGGTGAGATAGATGGATGGGCCAATGAGGAGGGATAGCAGTTGGTCTAGATAGGCAATGCTGATAGGAATGGATAGGCCGGTTGAACAGAAGAGCGGTATAGATGGGAAGGCTGATGGAATAAATGGAAGGATTTACCGATGGGCTGATGGAGTGAAGGCCGATGGAGAGGTGTCGGCCGAGGATGTAAGTAGCGATAGGTATGAGTAGGCCGATAGATATTGGGGCAATAAATATGCTGGTACCTATGGAGAACGGGTGGGCCGACATATGATATGGTGATATATGGTGATCGGCCGAGGAGATGGATACCAATGGGTATGATGCAGCCGATGGTAGGCTGTGGGGTATCGAGCTGTCGGCCGATGGGAAGGCTACCAATGGGTATGGGTGGGCCTATGAGGTAGGTACCAACAGGAAATGGGCGGCCAATCGAGGAAGTGGCGATAGAGTTTGGTGGGCCGACTAGGGGGTTGATAGGGTATACATAGATTGATGGGCTGATGGTACATGATGGCGATTTCAAGGGATGGGCCGACCGCTGAGTCACCAACTATGGCCGATGGGCCAATGGGGCATGTGCCGATGTGAACCGATGGGCTGACTATGGAGTGATCGGCCAATGGGAGACATATGGATGGTGATTGGTGGGCCTATGGCAGACAGCTCGGTACATATGGGTGGGCTGATCCGGGGATGTCACGATAGGAATTGATCGGCCAGCAGGACATATGGCGACTATGACATGTGGGCTGAGAGGTGAGATCCTACATGGGATATATAATACCGGGTGAGCGGCCAAAAAGGAGTGATAGAAAAACCGACAACCCACGGCAGCGATGAGAGGATCGGTGGATATTCAGCGGTAATTAGGAATGGGTCAGTGAAATTGATGGCAGTTAGCAGTACCTTGATGTATATGTAGCGATGCATTAGGTGAATGGTACCGTTCATCCCCACTTCCATATCTTGTTGACCAATACTGATATATGTCTGGCTCCATTCAGCAAGAGCGGGGAGAGCGATACACCAATAAAGCACTCTCGCTGAATATAGCGGTATAGCGGCATACCGCTACACCTCTGTAGCAGTACATCAGTGAATCACTATGTAGTGGTGTAGCAGTGGACCTATGTACTGGTACACCGCTACACTGGTACATCAGTGTACCGGTGTAGTGATCACTGATGTACTGCTACATAGTGATTCACTGATGTAGTGGTGTAGCGGTATACCGATGTACCGCTACACTGCTACACCATTCCATAGCGATTCACCGATGTACCAGTGTACCGCTACACCGCTATATTGGTATAGTGGGGTAGTTATACACCAATGTCTGCTGCATGTCGGCACATCTTGAGGTAGATTCATGGAGGATTGGTGAATACAGTGAGAGTAATGTATCGCTGCATCGCTCAGAAAAAGGAGTGATGGATATGCCGACATTCAGTGAGAGCAGCGGATCGCTCAATCGGGCATTTAGCAAGATGAAGCGGTGATATGGTGGGCCAATGCTGTGCATCGGTGTAGATAATGTGGTATATTAGTGATGGTCGGTAGATAGGATCTACCCAAGATACATTCATCCCCATTTTCCTATCTTGTCAGGCACAGGTAGCGATAGGTATATCAGTGTATATCCACCAGCGCTGATGCAGCCATTCATTAAAGAGCGGTTGGATCTTGTGTCAATCTCTAACATCAAGAATGACACATTGTACATAATATATGTGACAGGATTGTGTATTTGTGGCGATGACACAGGTTTCAGGCATTGGTATTGTCTCCGATTAGTCAATTGAAGCTGCTGAGGGGGTAGCAATTGTATATATTCTGCCGGAGTTCCAGTACTGAAACACAAAGAATGGTGCTCCATCTTACTTCCACTCTGTCACACTACATGGTGTCTCGCTTTCGTGAAGAAACCCATCCAGATGAACAGATACTCCCTGTCCTGCCGAGTGTCCATATTCCGGTGGCCTTGGTGGCTGATGCTGATTGCCTTGTGAATCGTTTGCTCAGTGCTTACCGAAACCCCAGTGAGGATACTGTACCAATGAATGAACTATGATGAATTCTAATTCCTGGCAGAGAGTGTCAATATCTCGGCAGAAAGGCTTTTGCGCTCGCTGAAGGGGAATGACCTTGGCACCGACGAGGACCGGGAAGCAGAGCTGCTTTGAAAGTTTCCACCTGGGGAGCCAGAGATTATCGACAATCCGGCGATAATTATTGACATCAACGGCGTAGTACTGGCATGGTATTTGCCAAGTGCTCTGGGGGAGCATAGACAGGTTTGCCGCCTCACCAGCTCACCGTTATATGTGTATGAAACTCACGATTTCAGACAAAGATCTCCAAAGTGCTCATCCCAATTTCCAATCAGCTCCTTAAAAGCTACAGTACTACGACTACAGGATGGAGGAGCAACCGAGGCCTATTCAACCAGGATGTCAGAGTGTTGAAGGGATGCCTCAATATGTCGCCGGCATGGTTCCAGATGGGTCATGCTGGCAGTGACAATCTTCCGGAAGTATTGGCGACATTAAAGAGTGCTAACCCACTCGGCAGAGGTTATGAGTGGCTGGAGAAAAACACCGAGACTAACACCTTGCTAGCTGCAGCGATGGCGATCATGCATCCAGAGCAGTACTGCGCCGGTGTGGCGACAATGGCCATGCTACCAAAGAAGGCGAATGCCAAAGGAGTGGAAGAGATAGCCGAGGCGGTCAGCAAGTGGGACAGCATGTTCAATGCTGTATCAGTAATGGTCAACCAACAATCCCCCTATCATAGAGATCATAGCTCTCCAGCAGAATCACTCAACTTGCTAGCGACTATCGGAGACTGTACCAATGGATGGATGGCAATACCGACTATTGGTAAACACTTCCATTATCGACCTGGTACTGTGATGGCATTCTCTGACCATCTCCTCAGGCATGGCGTGAATCTGGTGGATGGCGGTAGGGGCTGTCTTGCATATTATATGTGGTCGGCGATGATGAATTGGGTGGGTGTTCAACTGCCGAGCTTCATGCGGTATGAAGTTCTCGATCTTGTGGGACTTACAAGGGACTCTCAACATGTATATCCGATATAGCCATAGCAATGAGATATATCTATAACAAACAGCCTACAATGTTCGCTAGATACATGTGAATTACAAGATACTCCGCCCAAACATCTGTTCCATCAACCGCATTCGATCATTGACTACCGCCATTTCCAACTCCAACTCTTTCAACTCTTCCTTCAAGCTCTCAAACATCTCAGCAAGCGACCGTTGATACAGTGAGAGTACCATTTCCTTGGTTGTGGAATCGGCCACAGTGAGTGGATCGTCTGCCTATTGTGTGTGAGGGATGATATGATCTTGGCTAAATGTGATACTTGTTATGCTTGGTCTTGGATAGAGCGCAAGTGTAGCCTCTGATAGAAGATCCGAAGTACATGCAAGGGGGTTTCCTACTCGACTAGTTCAAGGGTTCTAGGACAAGACACCCGTTCAAAGCACTGGCGTAGGCTTTCAAAGAGTCAAGGGACGAGAGAAGGGAAGAGACTAGATTCGTGCATGAGTATAGACGAGTACAGAGGAGATCTAGCTTAAGAGAAGAAAAGCAAGAAAGGAAGACATTGTGGGTTTATAAGTAAACCCAAACACTCTAGGGCAGGCTAGAAGTGCGAGCGATGAGTAATCATAGAAGGCGATGGAATCGCGGGGAACTATGATGACGAAGACGAAACGACTCATCGAAGCCGATGGAATCACATGGAGCTATGGAGGACTAAGCACAATTACAAATGGATGACTAGACATGAGACCGAGTCATGTGTCAAGGAGTAATTGTGGAAGAGGAAAAGAGTGTCTGATGGAAAAGAGAAACAATAGTCTGCGAATCGTAACAATACTCACCAGACAAGTGTTCATAGCCTTTCGCCATAATTGCTCAAACAGCAGAATGGCGTGATCTTCTGGCAGCGGCGGGGAGTCTGTGTGCCACCATACCATGTCCAAGCGGTCACAGTCGAACAATAAGTTGGTGTCGTCTTGATCCACTTCGAGCATGGGAATGAATTTCTCAAAGTTGTTTGAGAATGTGTTGGGATTGGTGACGAGGTTTAGCGCTCCCATTGCTGCCTGGGGAAGTTGCATAAAGATCCCTTTCAGAGTCCTTGAAACGTAAACGTGGTTGAGTAATTGCTAACATTGTGAGCGTGGTATGATGCAATTCGAAATTTTGAAAGCATACCATTTCTGCAAAGAAGTCGTCCCAACTGTGCGCATTCGGAGTTCCTTTTTTCAGCACATCCACCACTACCTTGATGCGGCAAGAGCAATACCGGAGGATCAGCCAATGATCGGCAAATGTATCGGTGAAGGCCGGCGCTGGAGCAATCAATTGGGAAGATGTTGCCATTGAATGATGATGGGAAGAAGAACAAGAGCGAACAACAACAATCGGAGTTTGGTGTGGACTTTATATTGTGGGTGTTGGTGCATTACGTAAGCTGACTCGCTGGTGTTATTTGTATACATGTTGTTACGACTGGCTCGGGTAGAGTCGGTCGCAGCCTCTCAAGTGTGACGGGGAAGTCACAGGGTCAAGGGTTCAGTCACGGTGTGTGACTAACCGGTGGACTCGGGCCTCG
>JBBPOH010000432.1:0-13560 GCA_038091335.1 Phylloporus arenicola | reverse complement strand
CTAATCAAATGAAGTCAGGCCGGGCTAGTCAGTCCTTTGGGCCATGATGGTGACATACCTCCAGCGACGACTCAGTGGTGGAGCACAGTGACCAGCAGGCCGGAACTTCAACTTATTCAAAACTGAAGTCGTCAAGCTATTCTCTCGTGCTCAGAACAGTTCAATGCTCAGCTAACAGCGACTTAGAAAAGGGCACATTCTCTTGTATCCTTACAACCGACAAATGAGCAACATCATTGCGTTCCTCGGAATCCTTCAAGATGCACTGCCTTCCTCCCCTTCACCTTCGGTCTCATCCACCATACCTGTTTTCCTTCACTTATCCATTGGTGTGGTTCTCGATGAGTATTCTGACCGCCTCCGAGCTACCACTTTCCGCTTTTGATGCGATATTCGTCAAGCTTGCCTGCGGAACCAGCGGCTTCACCGCAGACGCCACCTGTGCCGGAGAAATACCCAACGCATCCGCAAGCGCATTCAACGACCCTTCCAGATCGCCTCTTCGTGCACCCTCGGGACATTCCGATCCATAGCCTTTCCACGCCTCCGCGCCTGGATCACCCACGATGATACCCCACCATCCGATTTCGTCTTTCAGCCTCCCCAAGAGGGTCACCATCGCATAGATGTACCACCCGAGAACCAACAGCACACAGAGGAGGAAGACGTACATGAACTTGCTGAGCGAGCCGCGCACGCCAGGGGGAGAGACCTCAGCAAGTGGTTTCTTTTCAGAGGTCTCTGGCATAATTTCCTGTTGCGCGGGCAATTTGGACGATGTAGTGCTGGCGCGCGCACGGGTGCCGATGCTGGGGCCTGCGTGACGGAGATGGTGATGGTCGGCCGATGTATGGGATGTTGCCGTCGTGGGCGAGGTGGGAAGCGTATCCTTGGACTCTGCGTGCTTTCTGGGAGGCATTGTTTACTGATAAACGAGGAAATCAGAAAAGGAGCTGAAGTGTCATACCAATCTGTGACGTCAGATCATGTGATTCCGCGGCTGACAAAAGCAGTGTCTATGTAGTCTAGTTCTTCAACAACGACCGCCCGGTCATCTCTGCAAAAGACTATCAGCCAACAAATCATGGATCCAGGCGCGGCTCACCTTCAGGCTGCTCCAATCCGAGAACCGCGAGCACAGTCGGTGCCACATCTGCCAATGCTCCCGTTTCCTCTGCTGACTTCGCACCTTCTTCATCCTGGACAAACTCTAGGTTCTCTCCAGTCATGATGAACGGGACCTTGTTTGTCGTGTGTGCCGTATGCGGCGCTCCAGTCTCTGGATTCACCATCTGCTCTGCGTTACCGTGGTCAGCCGTGATGAGCAAGACATATCCGGCCTTTTCGCACGCCTCATAGATCGTCCCGACAGCCTTGTCCGTCGCCGTGATGGCCTTGACAGCGGCCTCGAACACACCCGTGTGTCCCACCATGTCGGGAGGTGCAAAGTTGCACATGACGAATTCGTGTTTCTTGCTCAAAACCACCTCTGCAACCTTGCCGGCTACCTCCTGGACGCTCATATGTGGCTGTAGGTCGTATGTCGCGACTCTGGGAGAAGCGATCAAGTGGCGTTCCTCTAGCGGAAATTGTTTCTCGACACCCCCATTGAAGAAGAAGGTGACGTGGGCGTATTTCTCTGTCTCGGCAATATGAGCTTGGGAAAGACCTTGTTTGGAGAGCCATTCTGCAAGCACGTTCGTCATCGCTTGCGGCGAGAAAGCAACTGGGAATGGGAACTCGGCATTGTATCGTGACATCGTCGTAATGTGCTTGTTTGGGAGCAATGAGGCTGACAGCGTTGCTAGCTAAAGACGGAGGCTCACGAGATTTTGAGGAACGTTCACCTCCACTGGCTTATCCGGAAGCCCGATCACGGAGACAATTTCACGCATGCGATCCGAGCGGTAGTTGAAGAAGAACAATGTGTCTCCCTCTTTGATGCGTCCTTGGTCACCGTTGACAATGACGGGCTTCAAGAATTCGTCGGTTTCCTTGTTGTCGTACCTGTCCTGGATGGTCTTGAGGACGTCTTCGGTCGTTTCACCTTTACCATCGACAAGGGCGTCGACAGCGATCTTGATGCGTTCCCAGCGCTTATCGCGATCCATGGCATAGTATCGGCCGATGACAGTCGCCAGTTCGCCATACGACTCGGACTTTATGAACGAAAGCAAGTCCTCAGTGTAACCCTTGGCCGACGCAGGAGCGGTGTCACGTCCATCGCCAAAGAAGTGGATATAGGTGTGAGGGACCCCAGCCTCTTTGGCGGTCTCGAGGAGGGCTTTGAGATGACGAATGTGGGAGTGAACACCACCATCCGAAACCTTGCAGACCACAATGTCAACATTATAGCACATATATTTATGTACACATACCAATCCGAGGAGATGTAAACGACCGTTGCCCTCTTTAGCGCGTTTCGCACTCGCGAGGATGGTTTCGTTCTTGTGGAATTGTCGCTTGGAGATCGACACATCGATCCGGACAATGTCCTGCCAGACGATCCTGCCAGCGCCGATGTTGAGGTGTCTGTGCGCAGCGGTGTGAGGAATAAGAGACGAACGCGCATTCTCAACGTCAACGTACCCGACCTCAGAGTTTCCCATGAGGCCGTCGCTCAGGCCGACCGCATTCCCATGTGCGTAGAGTGTGCGGTATGCGTGTTTTTCTGCGATGGTATCCATGTTGGTGGTATCACCAGCCTCGATGGCATCTCCTTTGGTTCCCTTCTCTGGTGCGATTCCCCAGCCATCGTGGACGCTATCAAATCAAGATCAGCGCTGTAGGCGGCGACTTGAGCTCGTCAACACACATGAGGCAGACCTTGTTCTTGACTTGGAACATGATGAGAGTCAGGAAAGAAGAAAACTCTAGTAGTCTATCCGAAAGACTTTGGTCGGCAATGTTCGGGACAGCCGATAAGATAAAAGCTTGGTCAGCATTCCTGTAGAGTTTTCACTCTGCCCGGACATTCGGGCCGCTGTGTCCTGATCTTGGGCCAGCGATCGTGAGTTCTCCAAGACGAAGAAGACGTCTCGAGACCCGAATAGTTGTTTAATACTCCGTGCCCAGAGCTGCGTGTACAAATGGAAATCGGCGGTATGTAGTGCTTTATTCTTCCTTCGTAGAACCCCGTGTATCTTGCTTTGCCCGCATCGTTTGAATCAGGACAAGATGCCTAGTCGTGAGCTCCCAGCTATCGATTGGCTTGGCTATAGCATCGATCTCTCCCGTTCACCTGTCATGGACCTCCGCGCTGTAAGCCTCACATACCTTCAAATTGCATAAATGACTTTCATTCTGACAGGCATCGAGCTCCGTTTTGAAGAGTCGTCGATTCGTCAATTTCGACCCGTATGAGAACCTACGGGAAGTGGAGATCGGTATGCCTTCATCCTCCTAATGACTTATTGAACACCTCACTTGTATGATATTAGATGGCGTGGTGTACGACGTCCCCCAAGCCGTGCGCATATCCGAATCGTTATCCCAAGGCAATTTCTTGACCTATTCCATCGGCAGCGATGTACGCAAAACATTCCGCGCGGATTTGGGGCTACCTGCACGTTACTTCGCCGTGTACTCGCTCAGGAGCGTGCCTTCACTAGCAACAACCAATACCCGTTCTACAGCTTCAGCAATCCAGTCTACGCGGCGCGCCTTGTGGATTATGATGGTTTACTCAACAAAACGGTGCTGGTGAGGGCCGTAAAGGATTTGCAGCAGCGCTTCAACGGCGATGACCACAATAATTTGGTCGAGTACAAGGACTTTTTCTTGCGTTTGGGCACCCCACATCCTAGTGAATGTCAATTATGGTGCACGTTTTCAGCTGCTAAGTTATATTCCATGAGACGTATGTCCAAAGTTCATCCTTGGCGTGACTCTCAGAATGCGTGGGCATCCAACGCAACACCGTCTGTCAACGCCAAGCTTTCGAGCGATGTCCAGACTTACTTGACGGGATCCCTACTGGAGGGGAGTAGTGACGCTGTCACTGGTTTTCATTGCCATCATACCGCCGTCACCGAAAATCAGCGTCAGGGCTGATTTTCACTGCCACTATGTACTGTAGGTGGAATCCATTGCTCAGTGCTGATTGCACCAATTCCGAACTCGATACTTTGTCGCCACCATATCATTCTATTTCATATTCCACAAAGACTCCATCTATATTACTTAATGCCTTAATCTGTTATCGTCGCAGTATAGCTCAGTGGGTTACGCGTGGTGTCGTGTCGCGTTGGTTCTACTCACGTTGTCGTAAGTTCATTTACACCTTGTGGCCAATTTTTTTCCTTTTTTTCTCTGCAGCTGGATAAGCAGTGATTCACTGAATACCAGCGCCTTGTCACTTAATATCATTGCGTCCGTCTACTAATTTATAATGATTCAGACGCTGAATAGATGTGTTTTTACTTCCTCCAGTGTGTTCGTAATGTGGAGGTTGCAACCATACAAGTTTCACATCGAGCACCACATGCCTAAGCTGACACTCATCGACACCACCAGGTATGCGAGTCCGACGTTTCAGGACTCATGTATGTATGTTTCTCAATACCTTCCACAGGACCAATATTACACCCACAAACTGAATACGACGGGTATCCATGCCCGGCAGTAATCATGACTGTGTTCCACGGCGATACAAAACAACTTGAATGGACGCCACTATGGCGAGTCGTGACCGCAGTGTGTTCCGTCCAGCTTCTGGCTACTCGAGGCTGTTTGATCCGAATACCCCTCTCACCAGGTCAAGCTCCCACATAGCTGACAAGTGCCCGAGTCTGCGTAGACGATGATGGAACACCAGCAGGTCAGTCCTTTCTGATACCCATAACAGTATCGTCAAAAGGAATATCAGATGAACGACAGCATTACAGGGTGCACGCTGAGATCGTGTTTTGGCAGGTGAGCGGCAACACGACCCTGGATCCTAAGCGTCCCACGTGTCAGCCTATCAGTGTCGAATCCCCTCGAATTCAGCCCTATATGACACCAATACAGCTTAATAGTGGGATTTTATTATACAGTGGGTCACAGCACCCCGGGACCTCAGAAAAAAAAGGTCTATGTGCTCGAGCTATACCCACACCCAACCAAAACATTACAACACGACCGCGACGAAACGTTGAACGGCGGGGTTTCTCTAGACCGCACTATAGGGGCCGACTGTGTGCTGTAAACCGACGCAGTTTCAATCTGTTCGAGATCGACCGTCGTCAGAGTAACTATCGTGCGTAGGGACCAAGTGGTGGGCGTCAAGCCGCGCGAGCTTTCAACGTCCTGTCTATTCCAGAGAAACAGGTAGAGGCTGGTCACCAAAATGAGGAGATTCCAGTTTATAAGATCCACAGCGCCCTATGGCACATCAAACGCGTTCCAGTCCAAGCACGGATTAGCGATTAGCTGCAGCATACCTCAATATCAGACGTCATGCTGGCCATGAAGCCCATCTTCGGAATCAAGAATGTGAGATGAACTATGCTCACGAGGCCGCTGAGGAGGTTCATCAAGAAGATGGAGAGGATGACGATACGCTCATTCTTGGGTAGCTTCATCTGGTGTATGAACGGATCTTTCACATCGATGACGCTGCATTTGATAGCCGAGGATCTAGGGGGTCTCTGCAACGCTGATCTTTCGATGTAGCAATTCTACACCCATGATTCCCTGTCAGTGATCATATCAAACATCGCAATATTGTTGCCTATAAAGCCGTCCAAGCACCTGCCCCTTCCCCAACAAACCAACGCCTCACTCACTCATTCGTCCAGTCCTCAGCACGACACTCCTTGACACCATGCTGTTTAACAAACTTGCTATTGTTCTTCTCGGTGCAGCGACCATCGCAGCTGCGCTCCCAATGGTGCCCTCCGACCATGTCGCTCGCGACAGTGCTGGCATCATGATGTGGGCCGACGGGAAAGCTTCCGCACCAACCCTTGGTGCCCGTCAACCCCAGGGCAGCAATGATACTCAGAACGAGGTCAGTGATGAGACTCAGGGCACGAGTCCTGATTGAAGGTGAGTCCTGCACTGCGACATAGGCATCAAGTACAAATCTCACACGTTGCCTAGCTAAAATCATGCTCCTGACGGCTTGTTTACAAACGTGAGTAGTTGCG
This sequence comes from Phylloporus arenicola, assembly GCA_038091335.1. Classification (NCBI taxonomy): domain Eukaryota; kingdom Fungi; phylum Basidiomycota; class Agaricomycetes; order Boletales; family Boletaceae; genus Phylloporus; species Phylloporus arenicola. The sequence goes on along the minus strand of JBBPOH010000432.1, from coordinate 7,429 downwards.
ATGCGTTTTTACGGTCAAGGTGAACTAAGGACGGCTGTTGGATCTGGACGAAATTATTTTGGTTTCCCCTATAACACTCGTTTCTTCTGGTCATTCTATTTTCATACCATTTTCATTTCCTCTCGTATACCATTCCTAGAACGATATCAGTCGTTTACAGAATATTGTCATGCGTTTCCATTACTTATCAATATATTGTCTTGTCTTGCATAAAATCAACAAACTTTAGAAAGGGGTTCCGGGTGACAAGTGAAACCCGGGTGGTTTGCAGAATATATATTTTTTGCATACCTAGTCAATTGTTACATCCCCTCCTTTCATGGAATGGATGATGCATAACCGTATAAGTTTCCATGGTATTCATTCCTACCGACATTTTCTTCTACCACGTACTGCAGTGATCCAGGCTGATGTCACATCAGGGTACTATATGAGAGTCAGTTAACCTGAAGGGATCCCGTGGCGCACCTGCCAGACCAACACGTCAGCATTGGGAACGGCCAGACTTGCTCAATCTGGAGGCAAGAGCTTGCGAGACACACGACGCAAGTGTCGAAGTGTCGATGTACCCGTTGTTGGCGGCATCCGAGGATGTAACTGGCTTACCAATTACTACAAGCCTGTCGAGAGACACCGTTTGCTGAGATCTGGAAAAGCGCAGTCTCAGGCCAGGTTGATGATGAGGCAGTCAGGGGGCCAGAGCAGGTCACTGGCTGCCAGCACTAGAAACATGATGCCTGAAGGCTTGATTGGCCAATGATTCCATGCAAAGAGCGTCACTGAAATCGCCGACAGTTGCTTGAAGTGGTTGGGCCGGTCATGGACCCAAGGACTCTTGTACACATGCATGCATGGTCACAGTTCTAGCTACTTACATTTGAGAATCCTCTCTTGGGGGAGCATCATCGAGTCCTGCGGCATCCCTCCTCAATTCTTCCGGCTCGCCATAAACTTCTACCTCTTCCTCCGTTTCATAGTCGGCCGCCGGTTCTTCAGCTTCTTCTCCAAATTCTTGAACATAGTCTTCGCCACCCTCAGCTTCCCCTATTTCCTCGTTCTCTCCTACCTCCGCGCTCATCTCGACATCGTCAGTCGTGTGTGGTGCCGATGGCGGGACAGTCGACAGAGGTTGCGTAGTAAACGGTGATGGCAGGGCAGACTTTGCCTTCCCTTTCGGCGGCGACGACGATGATATACTTTCGCCCTCCTTTGCTTTCCCCTTGCCTACACTGTTATTCCGTTCGACACCCGCAGTCTTTCGATTCTTGTCCCCTTTTGTATTGTCGCGGTAAACTATCCAGAACTAAGAAATATCAGACGGAATAAATAAATAAAGACAAGTTACTTTGAAGTTCATTTTGCAGCGGGTCGACCAAGTCCCCGAATTCGATCATTTCGAGTGCTTTAAGTACGTCGGAAGCAGAGATACTTTTGTGTTGCTTCGAAAGAGCGACGTCATGTGCGCTAAGAAATTGCGGTCAATGTCCATATACTTCAGTGAAATACCTCTGCCTCACGTTGCGGCTAATACAACCCATGAGTTCCTTGCTACGATATTGCCCAAAGTTTACTGACCGAGATAGTTGATGAATACAGTTGACCCTTTCACCAGAGAGAGCACTGTTTCCTTCTGCAATTTTACATTGTCTGGTACCTACAAGACACTTGAGATTAGATTCCTGAAATGGATCCAAAAACGCACGGCTGACTTTGCGATCTTTGTTACGATGCTCTTTGGTAGCTCGAAGTTCTCGATGCCTTCTGAAACGAGATCTTGTTGAGCTTGAGCGGATATCTGGCCTCCGCTTGCATCCTTGCGCGGCATGCTATCGCGTTGGTGTTATATCACCGAGTATCAAGAATACAATGTGCAGTTGAAGAAGTTGAAGACGATGCAAAAGGCCATCGCTTGCAGTCACGTGACCGAGCTATACACTAATTTTCTGCTTTCTTTTGAACACTTACTCTAGCTTAGTAGGCGTTCAAAAGGTAGTAGCATCATCGCTAGCGCGCTCATCAGTGACAATATTAAAATGTGAGTGCTGTGTTATATTTTATGCTTTTCTGACTTTTTCAGCACGGGTTCTGGCTCGATGCGAAAGTGATGTCCAGCGGGTTCCGTCTCCTACTTTGGCTATCCCTCGTTCACTGCGTAGGGATATACTTATTCACAAAGGGATTTCTCTTGAGCCGGCTATCTCTTCCAGACCGAAGCAATTGCGTTGGTGACGCGTGTACCTCTCTCGCGACGCACAAGAGAGCTATCATACTAATTATCGACGCCCTTCGATTCGATTTCATCTCCAATCATCCCCCGGAACCTCCTTCACCGTACCACCACAACATCCTGACTCTTCCTCAGGAACTCACCGACGCTCACCCGCAACGCTCCTTCGTATTTAATGCCTATGCCGACCCACCAACTACAACGCTCCAGCGCATCAAGGGTCTCACGACTGGTTCACTTCCGACATTCGTCGATGTCGGAGAGAGCTTTGGTGGCTCCGCTATTGATGAAGATTCTTTACTGCACCAAGTTGTAGCTGCAGGTCGGAAGGTCAGCTACGCGGCCCGCCCTCTGCTTCCATATATGTATACCCCTGAAAGGTTACGCTTGCAGGCGATGATACATGGATGGCTCTGTTCCCTGACATCCTTGATCACAACATGAGCTTCCCTTTTGACTCGTTTAACGTCGAGGACCTACATACGGTCGATGAAGGGGTCATCGCTAATCTATTACCTCTGGTAAACAATCATTCCAACACTTGGGGCCTTGCGATTGGTCACTGTCTAGGTGTTGACCATGTTGGGCATCGCGTTGGCCCTGAGCATCCGGTTATGAAGGCAAAGTTGGAACAAATGAACGACTTCCTTGCCCAGCTCGTCGAGGCTATCGACGAGGATACCTTACTAGTTTTGCTCGGGGACCATGGTATGGACCGCACCGGTAACCACGGAGGGGATAGCATTCTAGAGACGATGTCGGGCGTTTGGATTTATAGCAAGGGTCCGGCGTTATCCCAGGGATCAACATCGTTACCGAGCATCCTCGTTCCTACCACTGTATTCCCAGGGGAGACTGTTTCTCATCGATCTATTCAGCAAATCGACCTCGTCCCGACAATATCGCTCCTTCTCGGCCTCCCTATCCCATTCAACAACCTTGGAAGTGTTATCCCTGAAGTCTTTGACCGCGGCACTAATGGTGCAGGTGTCCAGAAAGCTCTCGAAATCAACGTGAACCAAGTCAGGAAATACTTGGACACCTACCGTGGCAGCCCGTCTGGCGGGGAACTCGATGTATTTTGGAGCCCACTTTCGGAGAGCTGGAAGGAAATACAAACCGTTTCGTCCGAGGATGTACTCCCTACGCTCTGGAAGTTTAATCGCCTCTCGCTATCGGCGTGTCGGACTCTTTGGGCACGGTTTAGTCTCCCTCTAATTGGGGCTGGTCTTGCCGTCATATTACTTGGCGCTGTCGCAACATACAGTGCGTTCCGCTTACTCGGCGATGATGCTGAAAATTCAGAGGAACATCTCGAAAGTGCATTATCTGTTGCCTTCAATGCCTCCGCTGCCGGGTTAATGATTGGGACTGTAGCTCATTTTCTTTTGCCGAATGTGCTCGAAGGTGTACATCTTCATCACGCTTCCGCCTTTGGGAGCGCACTTGCGTCTACAGTACTTTTCTCGTTTTCGTGCCGTTGCCCCCTCCGACGTGAACAATGGACCTCCATCCCAATTATTCCCATCCTTCATGCACTGTGTTTCGCTTCCAATTCTTTCACCGTCTGGGAAGACCGCATCGTCCTTTTCCTCACCATTACATCACTTGTTCCTTCTTTCTTGGTCGGATTCACTGCGCCAATACCGCGCCTTCGGGGCCGCATTCTTGGATTTTCTGCGTTGTTCGCGGCCTGCGCGAGACTCATGGCCATGAGCACCGTGTGTAGAGAAGAGCAGCACCCATATTGCACCGTAACATTCTACACTTCTCCTACTTCGTCCGCTCCTCCCATTCTCGCCTTACTCATCGCGCCACCTTTTGCCTTCTTCATCCCATCCGTTATTCAGCGCGTTCTAGCCATCTCAAAATCGGACAAGGGCTTGGCAAGAATCGTTTTTCCCCGCGCGCTTACGTTTGCTTTACTCTCCGGAACTGGGTTTTGGATATTGGAATGGGCTCACGCGACGGAGTTCTTCGGCGATGGTGTAAATGCATTGTTCCGCCTGACGCGGACAATGCTAGCCAGAACATGTTTCGCGGCGGTCGCATTCGGGGGAATATCGTTATGGTGGACGTCACCCGCGTGTCTCGAGATCATCACTGAAGACAATGCCAACGCATCCAAGGACCAACGGGACCAAAGGACCAAAGTGACCGTACTGGGGTTCGCCAGTGCGTTTGGGTCGCCTTACTTTGTGTTCTGGACAATCTTCCTGAGCGTGGTCTGGCTATGCACGCAACTCACCGGTCAGGTGGTTTTAGGACTCGCAACCGTGGCGCTGTTGGCACATCTTGAAGTCGTTGACAGTGTGCGCGACGTCCATGGACTTAATGATGCGTTTGCCTTGAAAAAACCGAATACGGCATTGGACCTCAACGCGCTCAGACGCGAGCTGTCGTTTTCAGAAGTCGTCCCCCTTGCGCTTCTGGCTGCTCATACGTTCCATGGGACGGGTCACCAGCCAACGATACCCTCGTTACAATGGAAGACAGCCTTCATCTTCACTTCCACTGCGTCTTTTCCCTTTTCGCAGCTGACGGTTATCACTAACACGCTTGGGCCCCACTTCTTGATGGGTCTCACCTCACCACTGCTTGTGCTCTGGAACCTCCCGCCGTTACCTCCACCGCGCGGCCTCACGGCCTCTTTACTGCGTGCTGGCCTTGCCATTATGTTGTATTTCACGATTCTCTTGTTGGGCAGCGCTACGTGCGCCGCTGTGCTGAGGAGGCATCTCATGGTCTGGAAAATTTTCGCGCCGAGGTACATGTTTGCCGCGATGCTGCTTATTGCTATCGATGTGGGCGTGGTTGTTGGCATCGGGATAGGTGTGGCTAGAGTCCGAGGAAGGATAGAAAAGATGTTTAGCCGGATAACTTCGTGATGATTTATTGTCTCCAACCTTGTGGACGCACTGCCATGTGACTCTCCTCGGAGCTGGAGCGGACCACCATCGCCATTACATACTCTTACATTAACTTCTGCTACAAGGTCCCCTCTTCCTTTCCAACACCTACTTTATATTGCAAACGTCTTCCTCTCTCATTTCCAGCGACTCGCGCTGTCGAACGCGCACCACCATGATGCTGAGCCTCCAACTTCCGGACCTCGTGTCTTTCTGCAGCGCTTTCGAGCTGCGGGCCAACAAGCACTGTCGAGGGGTCTCCAAGGCTTCTGAGAAGTGGCTGCAAGAATCCGGTATCCTCCTTTCCTCGATGGCGTGGAGCGCTGCGAAGCCTGGTCTGTTGGCGGCAGCTTGCCATCCCAACGCAGACGCGCCCCAACTGCGTTTCATCACCGATTTCCTCAGTCTACTGTTGCACCACCGCGAGCGGGCCGAGGACTCGTATGTGTGCACGGCGTGAGTGCGGCTCCGATGATATCATTTCACGGCTCACGTCGTACCTAACTCGGACGCGAAAAGCAGGCTCTCGGATCGATTATCACGCGTGGCGTACAAGCACCCTGGATGGTACATGCGGTTCGCCAAATCTCAACGATGCTACCTCGAAGCAAGGCACCAGTTCGCCGTGAACGCCACACGGGGCATCGTCCCGGACCTCGAGTCTTACATCGAACAGAGCCGCGACGCGTCTGGTTTCCGGATGGCGCTGGATTTGGTCCAGTATGCGGGGGACGTGGACGTTCCGGACGGGTTGCTGGCGGACGCGATGTTTGCAAGGCTGCATGATCATGCGTGTGACATCGCTGTTTGGTCTGCGGTAGGTGGTTCCTGGACGAGTGTGCGCACACGTCGGATCACGGTTGCTGACGCATGGCTCGTCAAGGACATTGTATCCTGCGCCAGGGGCGTACCCTCGAAGCATGACGCGAATATCGTCACTGTTCTCATCAGGGAGCGAAACGTGCCGTTGGAGTGTGCCGTGTCGTCTGCGGGGATGCTCGTCAAGCAGAGCGTGGACGCGTTTGTGGCGACGGAAGAGGCGCTTCTTTCGGTGTCCGAGTTTGCCGCTGATCACGAGGTACGACGGTACTTCCGCGGACTGCGAGATTGGATTGCGGGGTTCGTTAATTGGCTCTACGAGACGGAGCTGTATCTGGGCGAGAAAGGGAACGAGGTCAGAGCCTTTGGGTGGGTGTTCATCCCCGTCTCGCCCTGGAACGCGGGGTAGCCGAATATTCTTAGGAGAAATGGATTTCTTGACTTGATCACATTGAGCAAGTACTGGATATACTTGGACCTTTTGTTTCAACAAGAACACGATATCACCACTGGTGGACATATATAACTTTACGATGGACACTTATGATGGTATGCAGTGTTAGCCTGTACATAGTTGTCCTCGCCGCAGGCACTTACGGTGACGAGTTCCTGTTGACCAACCCTACCTTGCCTGGGAATAGGCTATAGGACAACCCCGTTACGCAGGTTCTTTCTGCGGGCCTTCCGGCTGGATGGAGGGTAGTCTTGGTCGATAGAAATTCGTGAGGGTACATTCGTATAGCATACTATCAGGGGGAAGTGGCGGCGAGGAATGTGACAAAACTCATCAAGGGCTCTCAATGCACCGTCACAGAAATTGACAATTTCCCCGGGTGCTGGAGAAATGAAAGGAGGTTTACCTCGTTCGAACGGCGACTTGGAAGGGACCTGAAATTGGAGGAGTACATACCCGGTGCGTTCTACACCTTTCTTGAGCAGATTTACTGATTGTTTCAACAGACGAAATTTGCATATGCGGTAGCGTGACTGGAGTTGTAGACACGAAAGACGACGGGGATGCTGACCTCGGCGCTGCCGCCATCTGGGGGTTACTTATGTACAGGGATATGGACGAAGAAGATATGTGGACATGACAGCGGTACCTGGATCGTTGTCGCTGTTGGAAGTGAAGTATGATTCATGAATAGATGACCGAATAACTGGTATGTGAGGAGGGGACTGAATCTTTTCTCGTCGGGGCTGTTTGAATTATACTTACGGAACAGTAGATGATGTCAGGAGGAGCACCACAAGGAGTTGTCAAATGGTAACATTCGAACTTTGATCAATTGGGGGCAACGCCGGCATACAAGACAACGAAATCTGTGTCCACTCACCTTCCTTGATAACACAGATAGACTTGCTTCATCAGCAGGCATACATTTGAGAGACATAGAAAGGATCAACTTTGATGACAAGCCCAGATTGATTGCGATTCACAACCTCGTCGAAGTTGATCCCATTGATTGTAGAT